>PVKA01019756.1:0-41475 GCA_004027165.1 Ctenomys sociabilis
TGCCTCAGCCTCCCGAGTGCTGGGATTACAGGCATGCACCACCACGCCCGGCCACTCCCCATGCTTTGATAATGTACAGGCATCAGAATGTTAGCGCTACATTTTTTTGTCTTCTTGAGTAATTCAAGCTGGACACTATGTAGCCCAGGGTGGCCTTGAATTCCCAGAGAGCCTTCTGCCTCAGCCTCCTGAGCGCTGAGATTACAGGAGTGTGCTGCAACACTGCATTTTGATCTGGCCAAAATGATATTAGAAGGTAGGAAGGCCAAAGGAGGGAACATGGGGTCAGGAGCAGAAGCATGGAGAGGGCGCTAAAACAAAAGCTTTGTC
This sequence comes from Ctenomys sociabilis, assembly GCA_004027165.1. Taxonomy (NCBI): domain Eukaryota; kingdom Metazoa; phylum Chordata; class Mammalia; order Rodentia; family Ctenomyidae; genus Ctenomys; species Ctenomys sociabilis. Next base: position 331 of record PVKA01019756.1, read on the forward strand.
TTTTGGCAAAGAGAGGCCAGGTGGCATCTAAGGGACACTGAGCAGAAAGTGTCTCTGGAAGTACCAGGAAGCTGTCAGCAACATGCGATAGTTATAGACGTTCAGGTAAATACCAGAATATCAGCTAAGGCTGAAGCTGCCTGTGGGGAGCAGGAAATGGAGGGAAGAATCTGGGCTCTTCTGTTTTTCAAATAGTTGGCCTTAAGGAATCCTGTGTGTGTGTGTGTGTGTGTGTGCGTGTGTGTGTGTACATATATATTGTATGCATGTACGCAACTACAAATAAAAAGAAACCTGAGTTGCTTGAAAAGTGACTGTTGATACACCTTCTAATGCGGTGCTCTGGTGAGACCAGGGCAAGCTGAGCTATGGACTCTTGTGTCCCCTCGCAGGAAGGATGCTATCCTGTTAACCGACGCTTTCGACTTCACCGATCAGTGTTTAAATTCTGCTCTCGGCTGTTATGATGGAAATGTCTATGAACGTTTGTTCCACTGGGCTCAGATGTCACCAAACAATAATTCCCAGGTAATTGAGCGTAACGCATTCTAAATTATATAAGAGAACAGAAAACAAGCATTAAGTACACCTCTGTGTCTCCCCATCCTAGCTGATTTCCATTAGGTTTGGAATCACTTGGCATAGCCTGTCTGTCTACAGAATTTTTAGAGAGCATGTAAGAGATCAGGAAAGCCAGCCAAATAGCTCAGTGGATTAAAGTGCCTGTAAGCAGGCCCGGGGGCCCGGGGTTTTGATCCCAGGGCCTGCCATGCTGGCCCCGCCTCTGGGGTGCGCTGACAGCAATTGAGACTGGGCATGATGGTGCGCACCTATAAGCCCAGCACTTGGGAGGCTGTAAACAGGAGGATCACTAGGAGTCCAATCTAGTAATGAGACCCTGAACACCTCATAGACCCTTCCCTAAAATTTACAAAAAGAAAGACAGAGAGCGAGAGGCCAGGAGTGGGGTGTGGCCTGCAAGTTACAAATGTCACTAGGTATATAACTAAAGAAGTGTTCAATAGCAGCTTGGAAGAAAAAGGGTTTAGGTGCATAACAGACTTTTCTTTTTCTCTCTTTTTTTTTTCTTTTTTTCTTTTTTGCAGGGTAAGGTATTTTATAATGAAGGGTAGAACTGACTTTTCTGTTTCTTTGGTCTAGTTTCAGAAAATGTGTCTCGACAGCTCATCTCCTTGGCAGCTCTCAGGCTTTCATTCACACCTAGCAGTGTCAGACTTGCTTTACCAAATTGTATTCTGCGATACCTCACCCCTTAATTTAACCTGATTATCTGAAATTATAACAGAACCAGTTATCCCCAGGACAGTTGTCTCGTGGAAGGGCACAACACTCCTGTCCATCCCCATCCCAAGGAACATAGACTTTTAATTCAAGAAAATATAAGCAACCAACCTAAAGAATGCATATGTTTAGGGCCTGGCGAAACGTGAGGCAGGACTGCCACAAGGTCAAGGCCAGCCTGGGCTACATGGTGAGTCTAAGGCCAGCCCAAACTATGTAGTGAGGCTCTATCTCAAAAGACAAAGCACATTATTTACTACTTACTTACTAGCCTTTTTTTTTTTTTTTTTTTTTTTTATCCTGTTTTGGTCTGTCTTGTTTAGTTTTTTGAGATAGGGTCTGTCACTCCAAGCTGGCTTTGAACTCACTGTGCAGTACAGGCTGGTCTCGAACACCCAGTCATCTTCCTGCCTCAGCCTCCTGCTGGAATTAAGGCAAGCACACCACGCACAGCGACCAGCCTAGCCAGTTTCTAGCGTGTTGCTTTCTGTCATGATGAGATCGCTCTCCTTTTCATGTTTCAGTGCCGGCACTAAAACAGCACAGCCTTCCCAATGTATCCTGCCTGGGCCCCACAGGCACACGTATGCCCCTTGGTACACAGCACCAGCCCCTGCGCACCCATCCTGAGATGCTGACGTGTGCAGCTCAGACCTGTTTTACTGGCCACACAGGACACATTCCAGTTCCCAGGATCTTGTGGCCGCTGAAGAATGCAGGGTCTCTAGTTTTTCGTCTTCACTTTTAAAGACTTTAATCTGACTCTCTCTTGGAGCAGGCTTATCTCAGAGCAGCCTGACTCACAGCCCTGAGGGAGCCAGTGAAGCCTCATCCCACTCTTGGTTTTCCTCCCCTTCCATCTGACTGCAAGTAGGGATGGAGTCTTCCCCTACCCCCATGGGATCTGTCAAGAGTACACGGGCCACCTTATGGAAGCAAGGAACGTGGTCTCATGACCTACAGAGTGACACGGAGGCACTCACACAGCTGCTGCAGACAGGTGCATGTCTCCCAGCCCCCACTGCCTTGTAAGCAGGTGACAGGTGCACTGTGGCTACTGCACATTTAGTAATGTAAGGTCCTAAATTATTTACTCTCCAAGGAGTCAAAATAACCCTCATTGATTGCTCCTCATGGCTGCATTATCTTACTGTACATTTCTGGCTCCTTGAGAGACCAGAAAAACTTTTAACTTGTACTTTTCTAATCTACTGGAGACAATTCTGAAGCTCCAATAGAGATGTTTTTCTTTTGCACAGTGCAAAAAGGCACATTGTGTAGTCTTTTAAATAAATTAAAACAGCAGCTATGTGGAATTATGCCCTGCAGACAGAAAAGAACAAATGGAAATAGCTGCTGTTTTCCAACCAAAGTCAAGTGCTGTGCTGAAGTAAATGTCAGACTCAGCGGGTCTCTCTTCCGCCTGGGGCAGGCTGCACTAAGCTGTCTGGATAGAAACCTGCACCCTCCTAAGCGGCAGCATCTGCCTCAGGCTTTCTGCCTGAGCTGGGTGTTAAGTCGAGCAAGCTCCTCCAAAGAACACTGTATAAGACATTTCCCATCCCTCCAGGAACTCACGCCCAGGTGATTTGCTATTGGGGCGAGAGGGGCAGGGACTAGTGGGGATCATCTCAAATCAAGAATCCAGAGGGCTGGCTGGCCAAATAGGTCAGTGGATTAAAGCACCTGCAAACAGGCACAGGGGTTCAATACCGGATCCCCGGCCTGCTGTGCCAGCCCCACCCCCGGGGTACCTTGAGAGAGCAATTGAGATTGGGCATGGTGGTGCGCACCTGTAATCCCAGCTCTTGGGAGGCTGTGAACAGATAGATCACAAGTCCAATCTGGTAGTGAGACCCTGAACACCCTGTAGACCTTTCCCTAAAATACAAAAAAAAGATAAAGAAAAGAAAAAGAATGTTCTCTGAACATTGTCCTGATTTTGTTGTTTTGCTTTCCTACTGGCACGTGAACTCCAGACCTTGCCCCTGCCAGGCAGGTGCTGTGCCACTGAGCTCTCCCTGGCCCTCCAACATTCTGTTGTAAATATTCACCAAAGTAGCAGCAAGATGTCCGATGATCATTCACTTAATGCATTCACTACATACAGCTTGAGCACATGCTGTGTTGCCAGAAATTGTGGGTATTAAAGGTGCAGTAGGAAAGGTTGTGGGTCATGTTGCAGGTGTGACGGTGCACACCCGTGATCCCAGCATCCAGGAGCCTAAGGCAGGAGGGGTGCAGGGAGTTAGAGGTCAGCCTGAACTCCCTAGTGAGACCTTATCTCAAAAAAACAGAAAAAGAAAAAGAGTTGCAGGCCATGTGTTCAAGGAGTTTACAGTTTTAGTCCAATCAGAGCAAAAGTAAATAAAAACAGAAAGTCATATAAAGGATGAGGTCAGACATTGCATTAGAAAATGTTTGGGAACGCCAGGCATGGTAGTGCATACCTGCAATCCCAGCACCTGGAGGCTGAAGCAGGAGGCTACCTATGAGTTCAAGGCCTGCCCAAACTACACAGTGAGGCCTGGTCTCAAAAGAAAAATTGATGGGGAAACTAATTTTGAGATAGAATCCTGCTTACTTGATGCTACTTCCTGCTTCCTTGCTCAGCAGTTCATGTTGTTTTAAAGACCCTTAGCCAAATCTTTTATTTGTATTAAAATTCCAAAAGGGAAGATAAGCTGTGTGTTTTCTTTTTAATCAGCCACCTGCATCTACTATTAAAAATCCGCATGAGAAAAGAAAGACGCCCTTTGGAAAAATGTTTCTCCATATGTTCACACAAAACGTATTTTAAAAATAATTTGAGAAATTAAGGATCTTATGTAATGTTACTTTTTGAAGCTAAACACTTAATTTGAAAGCAAAACTCTGTAATCCTGGCAGATATATCTCATCTTACAAATGTATTTTCTAAAACACAGGAGAAACCCGCCTATACAAAATACCTCCGACCACTCCTAGCAAGCTGGGATTCCAAGCTATAAAGACACCAACATGGTTCCAGGATCAAGCAGCACCTCAACACTATATAAAATTAGTATTTAAAATTACGTACATGACTTGATTTCAAGAGTTCTCTTGTAGACACTGGCTGAATATCTGTGCAACAAAATCTGTGGCTTAATTCAAAATAAAGCTTAACAGGAAAAGGGACTCGAGTCATGTTGAGTTTGGCCTGTGATGAGGTCCCAAGTGTCCAGGATGTCGCTACTCCCTGCAGCGCTCGACCACCCAGTCATACCAGCCCACCTGTCCTTAGCAGCTGCCTCAGTTTACAAGGACACACCTGGCCCTCCATGAGTGCCCACCCCTGCAATGAGCTGCACAAAACAGCCTAAGAACGCAACTGTGCATCCACTTGCTAAAAAAATCAAGTCTTCACAGTGAAAAGTATTTAAGCTTGCACTGATAGAGGTATACGTGTATCAGATTACCTAGCTATAATCAAACCACATCTCTTACCATTTCCAATCACCCAGCTAGATAAAACGCAGAAAGTTAAATGTCCCTTGACAAACTACAAAGAAAAAAACTCCAGCTGTCTACTTTTCTTAATTTACTGAAAACAATCTTTTAGTTGTTAATAATACATCTGAGAATATTTATCAAAAACAAACTTATCTCCAACAAGACCCATACGGAAGAGACTGCCTGAGTGTCATAAACTTTCCTAACTTCCCTTCAACTTGAAACCACTAGAAATATTCCTATTTCCACAACTGATTTTTATTTAGTACAAGGTATATAGGGTATCACTACTACACATACCAGACTCCTAGTAATCCTCCTATTTTCAGCCTCTCAAGCGCTGGGATTACAGGCGCACACCACCACACCCAGTCTCAATCACCTCTCAGAACACCCTAGGGGAAGGGCCTACATAGCTTGCTGGGGATCAAATCCTGGACCCTGCACCTGCCTAAGCAGGTGCTTTAATCAGCTGAGCTATTTGGCTGGCCCTGGATTTTTTTTTTTAAGGCAGGTTCTTACTATGCCGCAGTTCAGGCTAGCCTTGAGCTTGCTTTGTAGCCCTGGCTGGTCTCAAACTTGCAAGGATCCTCCTGCCTCAGCCTCCGAGTGCTGGGATTCTAGGTGTATACCACCACACCCAGCTATTCCACAACTGTTTTTAACCCAAATAATTTTACTTCATATTGATCTCTCCTAGCTCACCAACACCTCTCTGGCTGGGGTTTTGCTATTGCTGGCATTTTGTTTAGGCAACCACCCACCACTTAGAAATATGAGCCCCTTTTCTCAAATGCTAAAATAGTGCTAGTGTGCGCGATGATTTACTGAAGCCACAGCAACCCGCCAAAAGTAAGGGCCCTCAGTGTGACTATGGTGACAATGGGGAAACTGGGGATTTCTGTAACGTGTCAAATCTTACAGTAAATTTTCAGAGACATAGGCAAAAGCAGACATACATAGTCACTGTCATCTTTCAAGAGCGCATCTTGGGAATATTTCCTGAGAGAGGTGGCTGACAGTGTGTCCTGCCTGGTCTAGAGCACGCAGCCTGAGCTCCACTCTTCCCTTAGAAAATGGGAAGAGCTGCAACTTCCTTTATGTAAAGGTATTCTAGGAAAGTAGGTGTCTCACCACAATTAACAACCCTTCCCGTAAAGTTCAAGACATAGAAAATGAACTATAAGGGCCAGCCAAATAGCTAAGCAGATTAAAGCACAGCAGACACAGCAGCCGGGGTTCAATCCCTCGTGTGCCTTGCTAGCCCAGCTCCCAGGGCACGCTGAGATGGCAACTGAGTCTGGGCGTGGGGGTACGCACCTGCAGTCCCAGCTCTTGGGAGGGGAGGCAGAACACAGGCGATCACTACGAGTGCAATCTATATGGTGAGACCTTGTAGACCCCGTACTAATACAAAAAATAGAAAATGAATTATAAGACCACAGTGAAATAAATAAAAGCCTCTTCCTGTTCCAGATTCTTCCTTCACAGCAGTTCGTCCCTTCTCTTCAGAAATAAACTTAACTCTGATAATAACAGCATTTGTGGTCACTACAATGTATGAGAATAAAATGGCTCCCGCTGTTCTGTCCTTGTGCTAACACTAAGCTGGAAATAACAAGTCATATTCAGAGCTGCGACAATTCAAGGAAAACCTATATTTTTAAGTCCTATTTGAAAAAATTTTTCAAACTTTATGTTCGTCACTCAAACACACAGGCTTTTAGAGACAGGTGTATCCATCCTTGTTCCAGCAAAACAACAGAGTCCTTGTAAGCTATAATGCAAGGCTATGTCGAGTCCTAGCAGAGCACATACGGAAGTGCTGAGGACAGCGCAGGTAGGGCCCTAAACAATGCAGACAGTACCTTAGCACAGTAAGTAACAATGAGCACCAGTACGGACAAGCCTAATTTTCATATTTCACTTTTTATTAGTTTTCCTTTTTCCTGGTAGACAGTACACTTAGGAATTATACTGCACCAGGCATAAGAAGGAAGATTTCTACCACAGGGATATTTTGTATTCAGAATCCAATATAAATATTTCTAGTCAGACATTTCCATGGCTACAGATATTTGGTTGCTTGATTTATATGCATAGAAAGAAACAGTTATCATAACTGTAAAAAGCAGTACTTAAGTACCTTTAAATGACTGGAACAGTTTTCCTGTAATATTACGATACTGCTTATTGGTCTGGAAACAAGGTCACCCTACATGATATTCCGATTTTTCTCAAAGGCATCACAAGGCTCCACTTACTCTTACATCCCTTCTAGTTAAGTTAGGGCCCACTTTTTCAAAAATCACTTTAGCACTGTAATTAAGAAAGAGTTCTGTTAAGGGCAGGTTATATACCATAATGATTTTCAGACTTCTTTTTATAAAAAAGGTATCTGGAGACTCTGAACAGGCACATGCATACTCAAGGGCAGGGGACAAGATGTGGATGAGCCTGTGACAGCACAGCATTTCTTTCTGGTCCTCAATGCTCTCAAATAAATACAAACATTAAAAAGAAAAGCCCACACTGCAGGGAGCCTGAGGGCCGCCCCGCCTCGGGCGCCCGCGGGCAGCCTCACTCATCTGTCTTCCGCGCCAGCCTGCAGAAAGTCCAGTTGTGCTCCACCGTGTTCTCGTTGGCCCGCTCGCTCATGTGGTGCACGCGCGTGTTGCGGATCGTGAAGCCTTGCTTCGTGATGTACTCCATCAGGTTGACCCGCAGGGACACTTCCTGGTGATAGTCACAAGGTCCGAAGGTGAAGGACACCTGGCAGTCTCTGGTGTCCATCATGTGCTTGTTCCACTTGGTGAAGTAATTCGAGATGCCCTCAAGCAAGGAGTGGACCTTGGTAGTGATGGTCAGCTGAGTGATGATGACGGCCACCGGGTTGGAGTACTTGGACAGCTTCCGGGTACTGGAGAGCTCCACCACCTCCTCGAAAGTCTCCATAGGGTACAATGGCTTGGGGTCGTTGAGACACTGAATCAGGGGTTCGATCTGGTAAAAATCTGCTTCTTTGCGCAACAGATCAAATTCCTTAAAATCCAAGGGCAAGGTCAATTCCGAAGTTCTTAAGAAGTTGAGGACATAGCGGAAAAGTGGTCCATCTCGATCAATGAAGTAATTGCCTTGAGGGTCTCGTGCCGTGGGGAAGTCCCCTCCAAACATGGCTCCAAGCATGGAATCCGGGTACCGCGTCAGCGTGGTCAGAGACGTTGTGTACAAGTGTCCACCTACATTTAACGTGACTGGGTCAGTCATCTGAAAGTTAAAAACATCAATCGTGAGACTTTTAAAATCCCAACTTTGACAAGTGGAAAAGATCAGCAACAATGAAGGCACAAGATTCCTTCCAGCTCTATCACATCTGGCAGTCACTTTCAGTGATAAGCCCACCACAGTGAGGGATCCGATACTCATTTTCATAGAAAAAAAAACAGGTAAATCTAATTCTTGAAGGGTTTATCTAAGACTAGAGGCCGTGGCTCTCGGAGCCCAGAGGGAAGCTCAGTCTGTATAGTTCTCAGGTTAGCACAGACCATGGTGAGGAAAAACCCATAATAAAATATATTCAGTTCATGTGTTTTGGGATTTTTTTTTTTTTTTTTTTAAAAAAACCTTCAGGGGCCAGGGAGATGGCTCAGTGGAATAAGTGCTTCCCTGGCAAGCGCAAGGGCCCAAGTTCAAACCCCGGTTCTGCAAAAAAAAAAAAAAAAAATTAAAAATAAATAAATAAATAAAAGACCTTCAGTTCCCTTAATTCAATTTAACATAAGGTAAAAATGAACTGGTAATATAAAGACATCTACTTTTCATTTTCTTGGCACTCCCTCCTCAAGGAAGGAGAACAAACCATGACATTTATTTTTAAAATAAAGATCTGTGCAGACATAAACTTGATAACTTTTTATGGAATTATGTTTTAAATACTAAGTTAAGGGCCGGCAAGATAGCTCAACAGACTAAGCACCTGCTTGGGCAAGGGTAGGAACCAGGGTTCAATCCCCGGCACCACATGGGGTGTCAGCCCCATCCCCGGGTACACTGAGCAGCCATTGAGACCAGCCGTGGTGGTGCAGGCTTGTAATCTCAGCACCAGGGAGGCCGAAAACAGGAGGATCACCACAAGTACAAGCTGCATAGTGAGACCCTGTACCAAATACATTAAAATAAAATAAAAACTAAGTTAAAACAGTTCAATCAATGCACACTACAGACAAAAACAAAAAATCATAGTCAAAGACTAGTAGTAGCTTTAAAATTTCATAATCTGAGAGCATATTCACTTTTATAACTTTAATGTTGCAATCTGACCTTTAATTTTGAGCAGCAAGCTTCTCTAAATAATATACCTTGAATTTTAGAAACCATATTTAAGAAAAAGTCTTCGTGTACTAGAAAAAGTTAAAATATTTCTCATTAGAAGAGGTAAGAAGTAGGTAAAGATGTGCACACAAAAAATGTGAGGCAGGAGAACAGGCCCTCCCCCCACCCCCAAGTCCCTAAATATAAGGACCCCCCCCCTACACTGGGGCCCTCATGTTTCATCACTCAGGGAGCAGAGTCTCAGAGTAACGCACATGGAGGGCTGAAAATCATGCTAGCCTTCCAGATGGCATTATAAAAAACTTGGGAAGTCAGTACTGAGGCTGCTTCCATTAAAACTGTAAAAAAAAAAAAAATCCCCCCCCAAAAAAGGAGTGGCACAAATTCATAATTTTTATCCTAATAAGAATATAAGGGCTGGCCAGATAGCTCAGGGACTAAAGCACCTGCTTAGGCAGACACAATGGCAGGGTTCAATCCCCTGCCTGCCATACGGGCCCCCACCCTGGGCGCACTGAAACAGCGATTAAGACTGGGTGCAGTGGTGCACACCTGTAACCCCAGCTCTTGGGAGGCTGAAAACAGAAGAATCACTGAGTCCGATCTACATAGTGAGACCCTGTAGACCCTTACTAAAAAAAAAAAAAAAAAAAAATACAACTAATGCCAGGGGTACAGCTCAGTGGCACAGCACCTGCCTGGCAAGTACAAGGCTCTGAGTTTGATTGCTGGTACCAAAAACTAAAAAAATAAATAAATAAAGATATAATACAATCAAGAACATGTAAAAGGAAAAGAAACCAAAGCAACTCGCCAGCCTTCAGAATGCAGCTGCAAGGCCACTCACCATATAGCCCCAGTCTCCATTATCCATCTGTCCCAGCACAGCGCCTCCGGGAGCCCAGGTTCCAGGGAGACTTAGAGGAAGAAGAAGACATACAACAGATTCACAGCCATGAACAGAGAAGGAAAACCTCCCTCCCGCACAACGGACAGCAACCAACTACCAGCCAACCACCGGGAAAGCTACTTTTGTTTATTCAACTAGAAGCTACTATGGGCCTTGCTCAGCTAAGACCGGGAAAGAAAGCATCCTGTTTTCCTGTGATAGGCGCTCTGCCCTGACTTCTGCAGCACGTCAGGAACACAGAAGGGCCTGATCTGTGTTTGGAGAAGGAAGAAAGAGCTAGGAAGTAAGCCAGTCATTCAAATTCTCTTCTTTGAAAAGCCAATTTGTGATGATTAACTGTGCAGCCTTATACTGATACAAACTTTTTTCTTTTTTTTCTTCTTTTTTTTGAGACAGGGTCTTACTGTGTAGAGTTCAGGCTTTGAACTCACTATACAGCAGATGAGACTGGGCATGTTCAGGGTGGTATGGCTGTAGACTGAACTCACTATACAGCAGACCAAGCTGGCCTGGAACTTGCAGCGATCCTTCCATCTTTCTGCCTCAGTCTCCTGCGTACTGGGACCACAGGTGTGGACGACCATGCTCAGCTATTGGCACAAACGTATACAGTCTCTATCAAAAGGGTCACTGAAGAGAAAGCAAGTCAGGCATGGTGACGCACGCCTGTAAGGCCAGCATTGTGGGAGGCGGAGGCAAGAAGATTACAAATTGGAGCTCAACTCAGGGACTTTCTTAGCAAGGCCCTGTCTCAAAATAAAAAAGGGGAGAGGATGTAGCTCAGGACCAAGGCTCTGGATTCAGTGCTAAGTACCATGAAAGGAAGGGAAGAAGCAGAGAGAGGAAGAGGGCACGAGAGGGAATGGAGTCGGGGGGGGGCAGGGGAGAAGAAAACTTTTTCATGAGCATTTCAGCTATATAAATTAAGCATCTCAGTAAAAGCATTCAAAACCATAAATTTTCCAAGACACAACTACCATTTTCCAAAAGTATTTTAGAATATTAAAAACTAATTACAGGTATGAGGTATACCTATCTTTGTGCAATAATCAGAGAAAATCTAAATGGCAAACTATAAGGGCACAATTTGAGGCAAAAAGAATCTTCCAGATCTGGCTTTGAGCAAATCAGCCAGTGTTCAGAGAGAAGACCAGCCCTGGGACACCATAAACACCCACACACTGGCGATGCTTGCTCGGCTTTATTCCAGCTACAACTCCAGAGCACCTAAGCGCTTTCCCAGCCACTGAACTGCCTTGTCAGCACCCACTCACACACTTCATTCCCCAAATCAACCTGAAAAGCAAACTGCAAATCTTGAAAGTGCTGGCAAGAGACGGTAAGAAACAGAGACTCGTCAGTATTCACCAGGGAAAGCACAGGCTTTCTACGTGGTCTGTGAGCAGATTCACTTTTCCCACTTTTGCAGGAATCTGGCACACAATTCCCAGCACAAGCTCTGGCTGCGGAAGATCACAAAGGCTCTTTCTCAGAAGGTCACTCAGGCATGTGGAGAACATTTGCATAGCACAGCAGGGCTGAAATCAGAGCCCAAAGCATCTTTCTCCACCTTGCAAATTCTTCAAACCAAACAAGCTAAAATGTGAAGCAGAAGAAGTGCAGGCACTTTTTATCCCTCACACTCAGCAGCTGCATGCAGATAGACCTCTGCACGCTACATGATAAAACCGGAACAAATGTCAGATTCAGGGCTGTCACGGCAATGACTCGCCTCACAAACAGGATCTAATGTAAACAGAACCAAGAAATGAGTTTTACCGATTTGTCTTACCAGCATCTGATTCAATTAGTAACAATAAATCAGTAACTGAGTGATTTAAAAGGCCATCCGAAAGCTCTGGTAAGATGTTCATCTTTGGCATTTCCTGTCACCCAAAGCATTCTCTGCTGACAATTAAAATATTTACTCATTCAGCCCATGTTTATTTTAGGTCAGCCACAGGGGAAGGAGGAGATGCGCCTACTTGCAATGCCGATGCACAGGATAGGAAAAGCTCAGTCCTTGACCCGTGGAGCTCTGAACTACAAAGAGAGGCCCCACACAGCACCTTGCAGAGAGAACGGAATCCCAAGTGCAGACAGCAGGTGGACAGGACCAGCAGGGCCACCAGCAGGGAAAGACTGGAAATCGAAATGGGAAGCTGGAGGACTTCACAGACGAGCTCCGAGCTCCAAGGGAAATGTGCAAAACCCAAGAAAAGATTCCAAACTGCAGAAGCAATTTAAATGGATGTGAAAGCTTGTTCCCCCGCCCATACTCCTCAGACCACAAGCACAGATTCCTGTCCCCACTGCAGAGGGTAAGACAGAGGAACCAGAGGGTTAAATGACTTCCTCCAGGTCCACAGCTGGGAAGGCGCTGAACGCTGAAGGAGGACCTGTACTTTCTGCCACCTTGTCTAGGTCTTTCTCCCCCCTAGGGTACAAACTAAAGGAATAAAATCTAAGAGAAAACAATGAAAAGGATGAACCCGACTCCTTACGGCTCCCTTTTCATCCTGTCCTCCCAATAGTGATTTGTTTGCAATCTGACATTAATTCAGTCTCACTAATAATCATAAAATTCTATAAACTTCCAAGGCTACATAAAGTGGCAGGAACTTATCTACTGCGGTGAATATTGGCTACTATCCTCTATCATAAGTGACAAAAAACACACATCTATAAATATCCAAGCAGTTAAATTAGAAATGAAAGACCAAAGGCAAAGGGAAAAAAGGCATCCAAATAACAGCTGGGGGGAAAAATGCCAGACGTCATGGCACATGCTTATAATCTCAGCACTCAGGAGACTGAGGCAGGAGGGTGGTTGCGAGTTTGAGACCAGCCTGGGCTACAAAGTGAGCTCAAGGCCAGCCTGAACTGCACAGCAAAACCCCATTCCAAAACAACAAAAAGACAAAATAACAACTGCATGCCTGTAATCCTAGCACTAGAGAGTCAGAGGCAAGAGGACTACCATGAGTTCAGAGCCTGTCTGGACTACACTGTTAAGTTCCGGGCCAGCCTGAGATGTATAAGGAAGACCCTATCTCAAAAGAACAAAACAAATAAAACAGCTGTTATCATGAAGGCCTGTCCACTACTTCTTTTGCTATTTTATTTATTTGCAGTACCTGGTATTGAGCCCAGGGCCTTCACACTGAGATATATCTCTGGCCCCTCTCTCTTTTATTTGGGAAGAGGGTAAATCACTAAGATGCTCTGGTTGGGTTTGAATTTGCAATTCTGCCTCAGCCTGGGCACTAGAACGACAGACAGAACCACTGTGCGCTTGAAGGAGCTTGTTGCGCTGGCTTTCCTGGTGAACTCAGCTGTTCTTACTGAAGGAGCTTGGGACTTCATTGTCACTGAGAGTGGCTGCGTGTCAGTTGGGGGGAACTCCACTCCTCACCTTCAGTATCACTTCCCAGCTCCAAAAAGGAAGATGGTGCACTGCTCACTCTCCGGGAGAAGCTTGTCCTGTTGGCTTTCCTTACAGGAACTCAGCTTTTCTCACCATCAGGAGAGCTCGGGACCTCACTAACACTGAGGGTGGCTGTGGTACCTTTTAGGAGCACGCTGGTTCTTACTTTGAGCATTGCTTCCCGGTTCCAGCACAGATCCCTCAGCTGCTGTCACAGAGCCGTCCTCTGGGGCAGATTTTCTAGCTCCCACCAATTGCCCTTAGGGCCTTCCCAGCCCAGATCTGTGAAACAGGCCTGCAGGAGGCACTGTTGAGGGCTCTTGGCCTCCAGTGGGACTCATGAAGGTCACTGTCACGGGCTCTAGGTCTTCAGCTGGACTCATGTAGGACATTCCTGTGGGACCCAGGCCCTCGGCTGGACTCCTTGGTCTTTAATGTGTGGACAGATTTTCTGCACTCTTTTTGTATATGACCCCTTCAGTAACTATTACAAAATAATCATATAAAAATGTGTCTTTTATATAATTGTTTCCCTTGTAAGTCCCAACTACAACACTGGCTAAGATAACTTCTTGAGAAGTCATGCAAAGAAATTTAGCTGATGCCCCTAAACTTGCTCCACAGCAAAGCCAAGGCTCAGGTACAAAGATGCAATGAAATATGAAGCCTAGTAATTCAAGAAAGCAATTATGGGAATGTAGCTAAACCCATGTTTCTTACAAAAGCACCCAGCCTGCTGGGCAAGCACAAGGTCCTGAGTTCAATTCCTGGTACAAACCCCCACCCCCAGAAAGCAACCAAAGGCCTTCATACTTACACCTTTGTATGAGATACTTTAAAATAAACTGAAGCAAGGGACAGTGAGTCCCTTCCAATAACAATGGATAAACTGTCTAAATAATCAAATTATTCATTAAAGGCTTAAGGGGGGAAATAGGGATGATTAAATCGCTTTAAATTTTATCTGTTCCTTACTCGTAAACATCCTCTGGGCTGATGCTTAGATACAGCAAGAAACCATAAAAAGGAGCTGCTCATTCAAGAGCTGGAATCTGAACTGTGGCTGTGAGGAGCACTCTTACAGACAACACAGATGAATGACATAAAACATAAACTAAAAAAAAAAGAATTTCCGGAATAGCTTCAGTCTCTTCTAAATCCTTTTCCAGAGCTGCTAACAATTAGAAAATGATTCATTCGCTTTTCCTTCCCTCTCTTCTGGCACAGGCGACAGCGGAGGGCTGCATGAGAAGCTAAAGGACACATGACAGCAAAAGGAAGACATCAAAAGGGCCTGCTTTACTGGATGAAAGGAAGAAATACCTAATCTTTGTAAAATTTTATTATAAATGAAGTAACAAAATTTTCTGTTTAGCATAACTTTCCTGAATTGGATGGGGTGGGTTCATGACTGTAATCCCAGCATCCAGGAAGTTGAGGCAGGAGAATCCTAAGACTAGTCTGAGGCCTGCCGGGCCTACAGAGTGAGTTCAAGGCCAACCTGCACTCCATAGCAAAACACTGTCTCAAAACCCAAACAAATAAAAAAGTGATTTTCTTTAATTACAACTGTTAAAAAAGACAGTGAATACAACTGAGCACAATTATGAAGTTTAAAGAAAAATAAAACCAGTTCTCCTGAAGAGACTTGAACTTCGATACAAATAAAATTCTTATTCCAAAGACTATAAAGCAGCACTGAGAATTCACTTCTGCTTTAGTATCTAAGGTTACAGTAGCTACTGTATAAATTCTAAAGATGTAGTATTTGCAGGTAATTAAGGCACCTCCTCCCCACAGCAGAATGCAATTTACTAGTTTACAGGCTACAATGAACTATTTAACACAAATATTCTGGGTTTATCCTTGGTGGTACAAACTAAGAATTCCCCTAAGGCAAAAGCCCCATTCCTTTGTAACAACCTCCACACTGCAACATAAACCTGGACAAATACTCAAAACCTATAACTACTGCCTCCCCAGAGTTTCTGGCTAGCACTTTAAAAGCTTTTCTACTGAAACTTTTGTGACTGGCATCCTGAAAAGAGGACTCAATAAAGTCTCTCCATCTATACTTACCTTCAAGACTGCCTTTGTAGTGAGTTTCTCTGTTCTTAAAACGTGGGAGTTTGAAAGTGAAATACTTTTTATAGTAACTAGCTCAGCGACATCTAAAGGAGCCTTTTAGGTTAACATCCACATACAGGCCTAAAGGACGATATGACTATGTTCGATATTCCCGAACCAAACCACTGCAAAAGCGGAGCTTTTTAAAGCATTTCTTTTCTCTTTCTCCTCTCTCAATCACATGGACTAGAAAAAAGCGGTAATGTCACAATCACAAAAATCATAAAATTCCTTACCTCAGTTTCAATGAGAAAAGATGGAACAAAACTGCCTTATCAAAAGCAATTACACCATTTGAACAAAACACAAGGGTAAAATGTGGCCGAAGGGTGACAGATGAGAAGAGTTCTGAAGTCTCCTGGGGGCAAGTATAGGGCAGAGGAAAGAGACCTGGCCTCCAGGCCCCAGGCAGGGAAGGACTAGGACCCCAGTTCTCAGCTGAGGAAGTCTCCCTTTATGCCCAGTTTATTCTTTGGGTAAAGAGAGAAAACACCTCCAAAATCATGCACATAAAGCAAGCAATACACAAATGTCAAAAATACCTGTGGCGGCAGCAGAAGCAAGATTTCTGTGGTAAAGGGTGAAGAAACTTAAGGGTGTGAACACAAGTAATGCAGAGCACAGGCCCAGCCAGAGACAAGGCAAAACAGGGAGAGCAAAGGCCTCTTCCCGAGTCCCACCTCCACAGGTCCATCCTCCTCGCCAGCGCTCCAGAGGGGAGGACCACATTTCCATCCAGACATCTGAGTGCTCAATCTCAGAAGGAACTTGTCTACAGTATGACTCAGGATTATCTCAAAGTAAAGCTGGGTCTAAATAAAAAAACGTGCCTTCCATTTTAAATAGCTGCCATACATAAAAATTTAAGACACATGAGGGACTCCTAGGCATCACCGTACCGTGGTTGCATGTAGTAATCCTTTCGTTAAAGTATGTATTGCATGAAAATTCAAATCACAAAACTTAACAGGAAAGGCATCTGTGCTTGTGCTGACATTATCTCAAACATCACGAAAATAAATCATTCTGTATCCATGTGGACTCATGGTTTTCAACCACGGAACAAGTTCTCACAACCTATCAACCCTACCTACAAAAACACTTTCTTTTTCCTAGGTGCTCACTTGTCCATTTGAAAACGTCTCCGTCTGGGGCTCAGGCCTGTGCTACCCCAGCTGCTATTCTACCCCAGGATCAATCAGGAACTGGGGCATTTTTGACAGCAAAAATGAAATTGAGTTTGCAGGCTCGGGGTGAGCGGAGGACCTACCTTGGACCCACTTAGGCACCACCACCACCCCCACGTTCTCAGCTAAGTCGGGTCACCCCAGGTCTGTTCATCACGCTAACTTCTGCCACAAAGTCCTAACGCTGGATTTTCAACTTGTTCTAGAATTGCTGTCCTCGGACAGAAACACGCTAACTTCAGCACAACACCTACAGGATCTCGGCGGCGCCTCTCTCCCCCGCCCACCCCCGACTCTGCCGTCCATCCAGCAGGTGCGGCAGGGGCTCCCCAGGAACCCGCCCTGGGTCACTTCGGGCGCCGCGCACTAAAACGCCCCCCGCCCCCAGCCCCGCGCACGCCCAGCCCGCTGCAGCCGGAGCGTCTCGGCGCCGGAGACCGCAAAGGCAGGGCTCGGAGCCCCGCCGCCCGCCTTAACTAGGGCGCGCCGCGTCCGAGGCGCGCCACCCCCACCGCGAGGCAGCGCGCGCGGCCGGCCTCGCTCCGCGGGCGCCTGGGCCAGCGCCGCCTCGAACCCCGCGGCGCGCCGGGCGGTGCGGTGGGGCCCGAGCAGGGCCGCGCGAACCCTCCAGGCGGGCCCCGGCCCGCTCCCGCCCCTGCGCGCGGCCTCTGCCCGCACGGCCTTCCCGAGCCTGCAGCCCCACGCCCGCCCCACTCACTGCGCGAAGGCGGCGGCCGGGCCGGGCGACAGCGGGGCGCGGGGACGAGCGAGCAGCGCGCGGCGGCGAGGGCGGCGCTGGCGGCGGCCGGGGAGCGACTGCCTGAGACGGAGCGCGGAGTCGCGGCCCCAGCGGCCCCGCGCGGGCGGCGCCTTCCCAGCAGAGCCGCGGCGCCGGGAGCGCGGGCGCCCCCTAATGGCAGCGCGGGCTAGAGGGCTGGGTCGGCGAGTGCCGCCGGAAAGGTGCAGCCGGCCGACCCGACCTCGGCCCGCCCGAAGTGCCGCCCCCGGCAGGCCCCGCCCCGGATCAGGCCACACCCCTTAAGGCCACGCCCACTGCCTGGCCCGCTGGCGTCCTCGCGCCGGGTTATCCCCGGCGCGCTCTTCTCCAGGCTTCATGGACTTGCGTGGGCGCCCGCCCGAAGGCAGAGTGGGGAGCCGGGCGGTCCCCGGGACTCCAGAAGCAGCTAGTGGACAAAATAAAAAGACCGGCTGGTCGAGGGGCACCGATGTGAAGACCTGGGTGGAGCCTTAGGGCGCGGTTGCCTCGGGGACCTTGCCCTCGGGGGAGGTCGCCCTGCCGCGGGGGTCGGAGGGACAGCGCCCGGGGCCTCGCTCCGGCCTGGCGGGCAGCAGAGAGGGGCAGCCAGATGGAGGCAGGGGCAGAGGCCCGAGGCCCGAGAAGGTCGCCATGAGGCTGGCGGGTGCTATCCAGGCTGCCAGAAAGAGGCCAGGGCTTCGAGGGCGATGCCTCAGAGCTGTGGGTTGCGTGCCAAAGGCTTCCAGACAGCCAGACCCTGTCCCCTTCCGGGAGGGACCAGCCCTGGCGCTGGTGTTGCCGTTTTCCCTTCTCCGCTGCCGAGAAGCTAGCCTTGGAAGCTCACCTGTGCTCGTGTCTGCGTGTGTATTTATCAATATAGGGTGGGCACAGCTATGCTGATACTTGATTTTTCTCCAAAATGTTGGAGAGATAGATTATGCTTGAACATAACTGAGTACCGCACTAACACAGTGGCAAAAATTAAGTGAAGACACAAGGAAATGTGCGTGAAAATAATCAGTATACAAAATAGTACACATGGTATATAATCTTAATTTAAAGAGTGCAGTGTTTGGCTTTTTGCTTTCCTTCCATGCTGGGAATTGAACTCAGAGCCTCAAGCACACTAAATATTTGTTCAGTCACTGAGCTACATCTCAGACCCCTAGTTTTATTTTTATTTTGCTTTTAAGGTACTGTACTGGGAATGGAACACGGGGACCTTTGTGCTGAGCTGCACCCCCAACCCTCTTTTTAAATTTTGAGACCGGGTATTCTAAGTCAAGTTGCCCAGGCTAGCCTCCCATGTAGAATCCTCCAGCCTCGGCCTCGCTCACAGTGCTGCCATTACAGGGATGTGTCACCATGGTCAGCTCCCAGCTTTTTGTTGTTGTTGTTGTTGTTGTTTTTTGTTTTTTTTTTTTTTTCTTTTTTTGCAGAACTGGGGATTGAACTCAGGCCTTTGCACTTGCCAAGGAAGCACTTTATGCCACTGGGCCATCTCCCCGGCCCCCAGTTTTGTTTTTAAAAGCATAAATACATGTAGACAAAAATTTGAATGAAAAACATGAAACTCTTCATCACAGTGTTGTAGGTAAATAGGATAAGAATGACTATTAATGTTCTTGATTTTATTTTCTAGAACATATGGACATTAAATTTATAATAAAAATACAACGAATTTTCAGAGTTGCTTTTGTGGTGCCAAGAACTGAACCCTGAATCTCTCACACTAAATACATCCTCTATCACTGAGCTGTCCTGTTTGGAGGCAGCAGTGCCGTGTAGTTCAGGCTGGCCTTGAACTCTCAGCAGTCCTCCTGCTTCAGCCTCCCAGGTGCTGCGCTTCCATGCTTCAGCATACCCAGCTACGGGTCTGAGGAGCTTTACACATATTTTTAACAACACAGAAATCACCTAAGACTGCGATATCAGTCCAGCATTTGGTGTTGCTGAAAATCCAGAACTGCCTGTGCTGTCCTCGTAAGAGTCATTTCCGGGCTCCAGGCTTCTATTTCCCCACAAAAGATGGACGGGGATTTACCCTGGTGATGGTTATATCTGCCTGATTCCTTTCTGTGCTAGACTGACAACTAGTGGCCAACTTATAACACCCAGCTGAGCTGAACTAGCGTGGTCCTGGGTGTGGAGGCCACCTGTGGGTTGTTACTGGCAGAACTAGAGAAGCTGTTGGCGAGCCATCTGGGAGCTGCGGGCTCTCTTAGGCTATTGTGCTGGAGGACCTTGTCAGGATGGCTTTACTGATGAACTTGGCTGCTCTAGTTGGAGGAGCTCGGGACCTCGTTGTCCTTTAGCAAGGCTGTGCTTCGCTTTAGGGGAGCTCCGGTCCTCACCTTGAGCGCTGCATCCTCGCTGTGGAGGGGAAGATCGTGCACAGCTCTGCCTCCTGGAGAAGCTTGTCATGCTGGCTTTCCTGATGGGAGCTCAGCTTTCCTCATCCTTGAAGGAGCTCGGGACCTCACTGTCGCTGAGGATGGCTGTGGTACTTTTCTGGGGAGCTCTGGTTCTTTTTCTTTCTTTTTTAATTTATTTATTTGTATTTTAACTTGAAGAGTGAAAAATAGAAGCAAAAACAAATAGAAAAAAATGACAAACAGGGTAATATACAATGATACATATGTTACAGATTTTCAAAATATGGATGGCCAATTACATATTTTTTTTTAAATAAAAAATCTAACTGGGGGAACTAGAAAAAAAAATCTATCACAGATCAGCAGTCCACATGGAAGTGGATTATCCACAGAAGTTGACTTGAGCCATTCACAGCTCAGTATATTAATATGACTTTGCTTTGTATACCTCCATTTTTATACTTTTCTGCTGGATGGTTAAGACCCAGTTAAAGCAAGACCTATAGAACAAAAAATGTAACTTTTGTATCAGATAAGGTCAGCCAGGCACCCTCAGGGTTTATCCTGTAACCCTATACTGCTCTTTGTAGATCCTTTGCCAGTGTCAGCCTTATGGATGAGTCACAGCCATTGCTTGACCAATTCGCTCTCTGTGGAAGCCTGAGAGAAAGTTTTCTCTCCATGTGACTCTCCTCAGGCACACTATACATCATCAATCACATTCCTCTGTGGCCCCATAATCTCCATCAGAAAATTTGGGGCATGACTGAGTTCCATGATGTTACAGTACAGGTTTTCCTATGTCCTGAGTCTTCACTGACCTTGAAAGGCTAGGGCCAAAATGTTAGCTGACCTTGCAGCCTTTCTTTTTCTCCAATTTTTGATCTACAAACTTAGGTTGTTAACCCTCCAGAAGAGAAGTTTATTATTACCCTGCAATATATGTATGCAATTCAGTTTACCCACAGTATTAGTCTAAATATCAGACATCATAGGCATAACATGGAACATGTATTTTACATCAAGTATTGAGATACTAAACTCTAAGTCTGTACAGAACATGAAGAAGAAAAAAAAATTAAAAATAGGAATGAACACTTACATATATTTATGTAGATATTAAGAAGTCCGTCCATATTCAGCATAGTAGCACTGTAGTATGACAGTCTTGTGACTTTTTTTGTCTTATTTTTCATTTACTAACCTTTAAAAAAGGGCAGTGTAGTAATAGCTGGTATGTCATGACAAGAAGTACATATTTAGAAGACCAGAATGGCAGGCATTTGGAGTGTGACCCTTCTATTACACTTTGTTAAATTCAGTGCAGTTGCTTGGTTCACAGGTATCAGCATATATAGTTAGTCGGGGTGAGAATCCTACCACTTAACTGCTCGTTTCAAAAATCTCCTGATGTTTCTCAGGATCATTGTCTTACCCATCTAGTGTGTACAAGTGAATGGTCTTACCTGTCATGTTTCTCAGCGTTTCTCCTTGCCCTCTCCTCATTGTCCAATCGTCAAGTGGACTCTAGTTCTTGGAGCACTGCTTCCTGGCTCCAGTGCAGATCCCTCAGCTGCTAGCACAGATCCTTCACCCGGGGATGCAGACTTTCTAGCTTCCACCACTGCCCTTGGGCCTTCCCAGTCAATCTGTGAAACAGGCCTGCGGGAGGCATTGTCATGGGCTCGCGGCCTCGGGTTGTACTCATGGGAAGCATCGCCATGAGCTCTAGGTCTTCAGCTGGACTCCTGCAGGACATTACCATGGGATCCAGGCCTTTAGCTGTATTCTTTTGTCTTTACTGTGTGGGAAGATTTCCTACAATCTTTGTACATGATTATCTGGGTGATTGATTATAAAATATGTGTCCTGTATTGTATTGTTCCAAGCTACGACATTTTCCATCTGAAGTTTTTTTGTTTGTTTGTTTGGTTTTTTTTTTTGCCTTTTTGAGACAGGGTCTCACTATGCAGTTCAGGCTGGCCTTAAACTCACTTTGTAGCTCAGGCTGGTCTCGAACTCACAACAATCCTCCTGCCTCAGCCTCCCAAGTGCTGGGATTACAGGCCTGCGCCACCACGCCCGGCTCATCTGAAGTTTTTATAGATATCTAAATTATGTTTGCAAATTTGTAATTCGCTGATGGTTACTGAAATGTAGTTGGTTTTTGTATATAAGTCTTTGCCAAATTCAGTGAAGTCTTTTTTAGTTCTAAGAAGTCTGTAGGCTCTCTTGAATTTTCCATGTAAATAATCATAGCTCTGCAGGTAAGGACACTATCTCCTGTAGAGTCTTGGCTGTATTTCATTCTCCTTGCTTTTTGGTGTTAAATTCCTTACACAGTGTTGAATTGCACATATTGATAACATTTGTTTCTTGTTTATTGCCTCAAAAATGTCACCATTAAATATGGTGTTTGTTATAGTTAAGGAAGCAGGGTCCAGGGAGATAGCTCAGCAGTCTAAGTGCCTGCCTGGCAAGCACAAGGACCTGGGTTCAATCCGCAGCACTGCATGCTATGCAGGACCTACCCCAGGCCCACAGAGCCAGCCACTAAAACCAGGTGTGTGTCGGCCGGGTGTGGTGGCGCAGGCCTGCAATCCCAGCACTTGGGAGGCTGAGGCAGGATGATTGTTGTGAGTTCGAGACCAGCTTGAGCTACAAAGTGAGCTTAAGGCCAGCCTGAACTGCATAGTGAGACCCTGTCTCAAAAAGACAAAATAAATAAATAAATAAATAAATAAATAAATAAATAAATAAATAAACCAGGTGTGGTGGCACATGCCTATAATCCTAGCACTGGGGAGGCTGAAACAGATGGATCACAATAAGACTGAGCTACACAGTGAGACTCTGCACCAAATATGTAAATTATACTTAAGGACACATTGGGCTGCTTTACTGTGAATGGGGATGAATTGGGAAAGTCTCAAATATGAGATTTTTCTCTCTGATATAATAATTACCATTATAGATTTTATTAAGCCTACATGCATTCTTGATGATATATTATTTCTTTCTATACACTGCTGGATTCCACTTGCTAATATCTTATTTAGGACATTTGAATCCATATTTATAAATGAGATATTCCCACTCTTTTCCTTTCATATTCTTTCCTGGTGTGGTTTTACTATCAGAGTGGTCAGAACCTCCTAAAACAAATTAAGCAGCCTATGTCTCTCCACTGCACCAGCTGCTCTAAAACTGGGGTTTTCTGTAGTTTGAATATTGTGGGCAATGCTCCTGACAACCATCTAGACCTCTTGGTTGGTGCTTAGAGCATGAAAACCACTTATCCTGGAAGTATCTTACTACGCAGAGCTCAGGGTTGCCAGTGCATGGGGTTTGCATCCACCCAGATCCCTGGGCCTCTTTTCTAGGTGACCCCCACTTATCCAGGTTCCTGTGGTAAAAGATGGAAGGGCTTCCTGGCAGGGGCTGTTACTATGGCAGCTGCACATGTTATAGGAGAAAACCCACCCCACAGGATTCTGGGATAGCAATGGACAGCGCCACACTTGGACAAAAGCAGTTGGTGGGGGGGGGGGACAACCCGCTCGGGCCCCCCCTCCTGTCCCTGTCTCCGACAGGAGCTTTTCTTTTTCTCAATAAATATATTCTGCTCAAAAAATAAAAACAGTTGGTGGGAATGAACCCAGAGGTCTGAGTCCCCATTCCTTCGCTGCAGGTTGGTGGACAGAGGCTCCCCACTGTCAGGAAGCGTTGCTTCTGCAGTTGGACTAGATTTAGCTGCCCTGCCCCGCCCTGTCCTCTCTTCCAAGGACGACTGAGAAATTCTGTCCCTGCACAGGCAATGCCCTCCGGAGCTCTGCGTCCCTTTTCCAGCTCTCCAGCCTCACTAGATTCAGACCTTCTGGCCTCCCCTCCCACACCATCAAATAAACAGTCCCAGAATACTGCATCATGTTCACTCTTCTCCCCTGACCAAGTGTCCGGAGGGGCTAGAAGGCCCGGGGGCAGAACTAGTGCCCTGTTTCCTCTTCACTGCTGTGTGCTCCTCGCCACCGAGGCCCCATCGCATAATATCCAATCTGATT
Source organism: Ctenomys sociabilis (assembly GCA_004027165.1). Classification (NCBI taxonomy): domain Eukaryota; kingdom Metazoa; phylum Chordata; class Mammalia; order Rodentia; family Ctenomyidae; genus Ctenomys; species Ctenomys sociabilis. The sequence continues at coordinate 24,283 of PVKA01019756.1, forward strand.
TCCACCTAAATGGGTCTTGCTGGGGGCCCCAGGACCCTTCTTGGTGCTGAGTCCAGAAGAACCTCCTGGGCCTTTGGCATCTCAAGCCGCCCTCAGGGAAGCAGCTGCCACACCTCCCCTCCCAAAGACACCCTTTGCCTTGGGTCCCAGGATGCCATGTCCCTCTCCTTCCTCTCAGGCCCTTGGAAATGCCCCTCTTGCTTTTCCCACCCTGCATGCCCAGTGTCTGCTGTACACCAGCCTCTGCCCTCTGCCTACATCTCCCTGCAGACTGGCTCAGCCACTTATGTGCATCCATTACTGTCCCAAGCCAAAGGTTCCCAGAGCCACACTTCAGCCCAGCCCTCTCCTGAATTCCAGAGCTGCAGATCCTGCGCACTCTGTAGCCTACGCTGGGCTGAGAGCTTTCACTGTCCACATCAGCTGTCTATCACCTCGGAACACCAGCACACATCTATTATCTCAATTTCTGAGCATCAAGCACTTCGGAGGAGCTCTGGGCATCTCGTCAACCTGACAGCCAGCTGTTACCAGGGCTGCGGTTATTAGCAGCCTCAAGAACTGGCTCCTGAGATCACCCAAGACACTAGTTCCTTGTCACATGAGCCTCTCCTGAAGTATGCCAGCTGACATTGCCGTAAGAGAGAGCAAGACAGAAGCCACCATGTCTTTTATGACTCAGCCTCAAAAGTCATGTACCCTTTTTACTTTTGTCTTGTAGGCCTCCTCTGTGTAAGGGTGCATGCGGCAGGAGGTGGGGGGCATGAGGACTGACTTTGGAGCTGCTACCCACCGTCCCTACAGCTCTGAGGGCAGGTTATCCTCACTGTCCAATGGTACAGACATAAAAACCAAACAACAGATCTTGGCTAGACCACTGGCGAAGGCCTCAGAACGAAGCGTGGGAAGGGAGATTTGAACACCACTCAGCCTGGCTCTGCACGTGCGCCTCCCCACCCCCCAGCCCGTCTTGCTGCGGTCCAACCCCAGCCTCCTCACCCTCAACATATGCAAACCAGAACGCTCCTCCCCCGCCCCAGAGCTCAGCACATGGTGCCACCGGCCTCCCATCTGCCCAAACCAAAAGCTTTGAGTCATGCCTGCTCCTCCCTCCCCCTCACTTCCCAGTGCCAGAGAAGCCAGCCCTGCCAAGCCTCCCTGGGCCGCACAGCCTGGATCCGTTTCTCCCTCGCTGTCCTCACCCCCTCCACCACTGTGCTAGGCCGAGCCACCAGTCCATCCACCCTGGACGTCCGCAGTAGCCCCCTCAGCAGTGCTCTGCACGCTCTCTGCCTCCGTGCCTCCCATCTGTCCCTGTCTCCAGCGTGAGTCACCTCCGAGAACACAAAGCTGGTCATGCCGTCCTGCAGCCGCCCCTAGGAGCCGTCCAGATCAGTCCCACCTCTCTGGCCACATGTGATTCCGAGACCAATTGCCCATGTTTTCCCTTCAGGGCCTTCCATTCTGTGCCCCCTGTGCCTAGAAGATTCTTCTCCTAGCTGCTGGACATGTGTCCCCTTGTCCTTCAACATATTGTCACCCCCTCAGGGAGGATGTGCTGACCTCCCAAAGAGGCTGAGGTTCCCCAACTTCCTCCTTTGCAGGGGGACTGTGAAGTCCCTAGAGGCAGCGGCCAACTCCGGGTTCCTAACAGCACCTCGGGTAAAGACAGGCTCACATGCTGCCGGCACTGGGCACTCGCTCATCAACGTCACCTCTCTCCCCCTCGTACTCCACTCTGCAGCTGAGCGACAGTGCTCCATCCGGTGTGTGAACTACGCAAGCCCTCACCTCCAGGTCTTTGCACACGCCGTTCCTCCAGTGGTGTTGCCCTTCCCTCTAAACCTCCTGCTCCTTCACCAGCAACTTGGGTGCGCAGCTGAATTTGGAGCTGGGCTAAACAATGAATAATGTTTTACTGTAGGTATGTCCCAAATATTGCATTTAATACAAGCATCTTAGTCAGACATAGTGGCTCATGCTCGCTCGTAATCCCAGCACTGTGGGAGGCTGAGGCAGGAGCCCAGCCTAGGCAACTTAGCAATTGAGTGAGACCATGTCTACATTTTTTTTTTAAAGAACTAGGAGCATAGCTCAGTGTGACAAATCTGGTTCAACATCCAGGATCACAAGAAAGAAAAAAAAGAAAAGAAGAAAGGATGAGAAAGAGAGAGGGAGGGAGAAAAAGCCTCATATTTCATACTTTACCTGGCAACCCTATCAGGAACGACTCCCATGTCTGAGTCTCCAGCTCAGACTCTTACCCAGTGTCTGCCTGGCCAAGATGAAGAGGAAGACGGATTTAGGCTTCCGCCTCCACCCCTCTAGCTCTACTCAGTGGAGAAATCATGTAGCGATAAAGCACGAGCTACCACCGAGGTGGGGGAAGGGAGCTGGCAGAGGCAGTGTCCGGGAAGGCAGAAAGCAGGGTGCTGTCGGGATGAGGGGTCTTCCCACATCCGTCCTCCCAGCAGTGCTTCTGCAGTTAGAAACCCCAATTCCAGCCTGGGGAGCAGAGCAGCCCTTAGGGTTCCTTTGGGGCAGAGTTGCAGCGTTGGGGTTCTTTGGGGACTTTTCCAAAACAGCCAAGTAGGGCCAGCGAGGTGCTCAGCGCAGGGACCAGGCTTTGATCCCCGGTTCCACATGCCCCACGGCCCCGACCCGGACGTGCTGAGGTGACTGAGTCTGGGCATGTGACTCAGGCCTATAATCCCAGAGCTGGGGAGGATAAAAACAGGAGGAGCACTATGAGTCCTAGCTGTGCAGTGAGGTCCTGAACCAACTACATAAAAAAATAAATGAATAAAAACAGCCAATTGAGGATCAGAATGAGAGACCCTGTGGGGTTCAAGCTGCTAAGGAAGCCAAGTGGGTCACCCGGGGGCTGAACCGATACTCAGCCCTCCCACAGCCCCTCCTGAGCCAGGGGTGCGCCCCAGGGACCTGGGAGGAGGGGCCGTAAGGCAGCCAATTGCGTGGCTGATCCTGCCCCGACCTTTGCTGAGCTCCTGCCCACCACCCCTCAGGGGGCACATGGGGGCCAGAAACAAGCCAGGGGAAACCCTCCAGCCCCTGCATTCCGTCACCCTAGGGATGGGCCCTGGGCTGTGTTTTTGTCTGCATCTCTACTGTGTCTCTCTGTCTTTCTATTAAGATCCCAGTACTGGGGATTGAATTCAGGACCTTGAACTTGCCAGGCAAGCGCTTAGGCTACTGAGCTATCTCCCTGGCCCTCCACCCGAGCTTTTGAGCTTTTCTAGGAACATAGAAATGGTCTCTCCTTGCTTCTCACTCCCTTGCGGCCCCAACTCAGAAATAATGTCTGAACAGCCCCTTCCCCGGCCCTGCCACCCTCCCCCAGCAGAAATGACCCTGGCAGCCAATAGTTTCTAAGCCTCCTCCTCTGCCAGCCATGGAGACGCTTAAGTAAGTTTGATGAGAATATCCTTCTCTTTTATAAGGCTCCTAATTACCTGCTGCTTCTGACCTTCTCTTTCATTGGCTTCCAGAATTCTGCTGGGAGCTATGGAGCCAAGGGAAGGAATCTGGTTCTCAGCACTGCCAAGAGGAAGGCCACTGTGGTTTTCACCATTACGGCTCTGTAATTAGCCAGGCTACAAGCCTGCGTCCTATACTGGCCCAGACTCAGAAGCTCTGGCTTTTGTCTCTGGTCGCACGAACGTCTCCATATGTCACCTCTGTGAATTACTCTGGCCCTGAGTGTCCTTCTGTGTCACCCACAGAAGCTGTCCCACTGTAGCATCCCCAGTGGGCCTGCAGAGGCTTCCACGTTCTCAGGCTCCCGAGAGCTCAGTGCCCTCCCACACATGGGCCACAGCACATTTCCATTCCTGGTTCACCCTCCTGCTCCATGCTAATCTGAACCGCTCCCCTGAATGTGTCTGCAAGTTTAGCCCAAGAACAGCCCTGCTCCTGCCTGCCCCACGACGCAGCTCCTCCCCCGCTGCAGCTCCCCAGGACCCAGGGCTTCCCTTCCCGCACCTCTTCCTGCCTAGCTGAGTACCCTTCCCTCAGCCCAGGGAGGGGACCCATGAACTGTCCCCACCTCAAGTGCATTGCTTTGTCAGTTCTGTATAGACGAATTGCCCCAGAGGAGAGATGCATCTTTACCTCCAAAGATGGAAGGTGCTGGAAGGAACAGGCAGCAGGCAGGCTTGGCTGTGTTAGTGTCCTTCACTCAGGCCTTACCATGACTACCCACACGTCATCAAATCTAATATAAAAACACTCAGGTTTAACTGTTTCCTTAGGTCTGCTTTCTTGTGAAGGCGCCCAGGCACATAGAGCTCCTATGAAATAAATGTGCATATTGTTCTTGTTTTTGCTGCAGAAGGGAAGAAGGAAAAGGATCATTTCCCCCTGAACAGGCACTTCGCGGAGCTTCTGTGTTCTGCACAAGGTACAACTGACAACGTTTGTGAAGCTGTCATGGTAGGGGGCCCTGACTGTTCCAGGGGCGCCAGACACACACAGCTCAATGACAAGGCAGGAGGGCTAAGTTAAACCTACTAAAAAGTCCCCCTGGTATTCCTTTGGGCAATGGGGGTTCCGTACCCTAAGGGCTAACAGTGGAGCCATTGAAACCTTGGTGAAGTGCAGTTACTATAGTAACTGGGTGAAAAGCCATGTCGGGGGATTCAGAGTCCTCTCACACATGTCGCCTATTTCCTGTTCCTGATGTCAGGTCCCAGTGGGACCCCAGTTGCTCTCGAGCTCGATCCCTGAGCACCAGAGGGAGGGATCCATTCCCAACTCTTTCAGCCTCAGTTTCTTCAGCTGTAAAATGGAATAAACGAGTCCTCGTCAGGGTTGTTGTGACAACGAAATGAGACACTCAAGGATGGAAAAATCCGATAACACAGCGCCTGGCACGAAGTCAGCACACAATAAACTGGGAGCTCTTATTATAATAACTAATTGCTGTACTGCTGATTTGAAAAGATAAATATAGAATTGAAACCCTGGCAGGCAGCAGGAGAACTGGGCTGAGAGACTTTCTGAGATTGATTGCTCCAACAAGGCCTCTTAAAACTTCCATTTATTTTGGTCACCCACTGAATATTGTCCATGTTGATAATTGCTGTGAATAATTAAGCAACAATGGCTTCTGCTGATATTTTCTTTTCTTTTTTTTTTTTTTTGGTACCAGAGATTGAACTTGGGACCTTGTGCTTGCCAGGCAGGCGCTTATGCCACTGTGCTATCCCCCTAGCCCCACACTGATATTCTTGCAGCATACCTGTGACTAACTAATATAACTTTTTATAACCTTTTCTGTATAAAAGCCACACAAAACCTATCCTTGTGGGGGAACTACCCACCCGGGGCCCCCCTCCTGTCCCTCTCTTGGACAGGAGCTTTCTTTCCCTCAATAAATCTATTCTGCTCATAACCTCTGTTTGTTCCTAAAATTCATTCTTTGATTTTAGAGAACATGAACTCATACAGGTGAGGCCCAGAGATCGTTTTTCCCTGCGTCATTTGAAGGTTCCCTATATTGTTTGGAGGCCACCCACCCGAGATCAGTTTTTCTCCCCGTATCATTTTGGAGAGTTCCACCGAGATCATTGGACAGAGATTCAAAGCTGTAATGGAAATGCCTGTTTTCTACTGAGGGCCTTTATAGAGAACCTCTAAAGAATATATCTGACTGCCGATCAACAACTATGACCCCTTTTCAGCGTAAAGAAGCCAGAGCGGTCATCGCCCAAATCCCTCACAGTAATTCTGGTTACTTCTTCAGAGGGGGGAATGTTGTAGGCAGCAGAGTTAGAAAGAAATATTCCAAGCAGTCAGGCAGGACCAGGCCCTAAAGGAGACAAGATGGCAGACAAGGTGACTTTGCAACTTGGAAGAGACAGACACTCCCTATGGGCCACACCTCAAGACCAACACAAAAAGAGGAAACACAGCTACATACTTTCCTAGGAATGGGCATCAGGGATTGATATTCTAAATAGGTATCAATCACCTTGAAAGAGCCCTATTGAGTCACTAGCCCAACCCCCAACAGGAAGAGACCCTGTCCCATATTCCTGCCCGCTTGCTACGTGACTCACTTCCCCATTTGGTACTGGATTCAATCAATTTTACCTGAACAATGGTGCTTGTAATCCCATTGATTAACCATAATTTTGTCCCACCTCTTGTCCACCTAAGCGAATTCCCATGTCTTTACCACCTTAGACCCACCTCACCACATGGTTTTCCTCTATAAATGTCCCTGGAAGAAACAGCTTCCAGGGGAACTACCCACTCAGGGGAACCCCCTCCTGTCCCTCTCTCGGACAGGAGCTTTCTTTCCCTCAATAAATCTATTCTGCTCATAAAAAAAAAAAACCTAGCTTTGTAAAACTGAGTTGGTAGAGTAATGTAATTATACAAACTAATAAACAGGACAGAAACAACTTCAAGTATCATTAGATAAGTAATCACTGGAGGGAAATAGTGTTCTCATATCGGCTGAATTGTTGTTAGTAAATGATATCACTGTAATACAATATCAGACAAAAATATCCACAGAGCACAAACAAGCAGTATGGTACACTTTCATGAAGTGAACCTGCCCAACACACACATCGAGAAATAACACTAGGCTGGCCAAACAGCTCAGCAGATTAAAGCACCTCAAGCAGAAGCAGGGGCCAGGGGTTCAAGCCCCAGGTCTGAGGTGCTGGCCCCACCCCCAGGATGCACTGAGATGGCGACTGAGATTGGGCGTGGTGGCATGCACCTGTAATCCCAGCCCTTGGGAGGCTGTAAACAGGCGGATCACTATGAGTCCCATCTAGTAGGGAGATCCTGAACACCCTATAGACCCTTCTCTAAAATACCAAAAAAAAAAAGAACTATAACACCGCCCCTTTCTGCCCCTTCCTGCCTAATTTCCCCTTCCCTTTGTCCCTTCTCTCTTCCACCTCTTTCCCCTTTGAGATATAACACAGGCCGGATAACATGCCCCTTGCAAATAAGTATGCCTGATGCCACTTAGGTCTAGAATGTGACCCAAGGCCATGTGCCAAAGACACGGTCCTCCACTTGCCCATTTTGTGAGGGGGTGGAAGCACCAACAGGTGGGTGCAGTGGGAGGTCTCTGCAGGCGCTTCCCTTAAGGGGGGGCCTCAGACTCTCCTTTTCCTCCCTTTTGTGTCTTTATTTTTGGCAGAACCAGGGATTGAACTCAGGCCCTTGCCCTTGCTTATTCCACTGAGCCATCTCCCCAGCCCAAGTGAACGGCCTTGCACAACACATGCCCCTACCATGATAAGCTAGCAGAGGCCGGAAAGCAATGGGACACCTCCAAGCTAGACCCCTACCTCTGGAATTAGCAGCTCAACCCCTGATTGCACATACTGTTGCTTAGACCTAGAGCACATTTAAAAATTAATCAATCGGGGCCAGGGTGATGGCTCAGTGGAATGAGTGCTTGCCTGGCAAGTGCAAGATCCTGAGTTCAATCCCTGCTACCACCAAAAAAAAAAAAAAAAAAAAAAGCAAGATAGTATCTACAGAGTCTTACAAGAATGATTAGTGGCTGGTCTCTTCCTTTCTGTCACAGGCAATGGGGGAGGGGGATGCAGGAATTAGAGAACAGAACCTTGGCCTTCAAGGGCTTAGGGACAAAGCTAGTGAGAAAAGATATAAATAAGATGAACAGTAACTAAAGCATGAAAGAAGGTCCCAAGCCCATGGGGTGCACAGCAGGGCACTGGGCTGCACTTTCATGAGCAGCTGCCTCATGGCTTGGGCTAGCATCACTGCAGAGCTCAGAGAAAGCTCATCTGGGTGAGGAGAGAGGTGGCTCAGGGGAGGACAGAATTTTTTTTTTTTTTCTGTATTTAGCACAGGGTCTCACTATGCAGCTTGGACTTGTAGTGATTCCTCCATTCTCAGCCTCCCCAGCACTGGGATTACAGAGGTGTGCTACCATGCCCGGTCTCAGTGGCCAGCTCAGCATGCCAGGAGTAGCATGTGGTGCGGGGATTGAACCCTGATTCCTGTGCTTGCCTAAGCAGGCACTTAGTCTGCTGAACTATCTCGCTGGCCCTGAGGATAGAATTTTGATAGGTGGAAAATAAAAGGGTTCAGGGAGCGGTTTTAGAAAAATCCAAAGCAAAGCAAAGGACAGCATATCTGGGGTTGACGGGTTGACCTGCTCACTATAAAGAGTTGGCAACAGGACTAGAAGGTGTTGACCACCCACAAACAACTCTAAAGTAGGCACCATAAAAAGTAAGAGATGCAGGCTGGGGATATGATACCTGGGTTCAGCCCCCAGACCTCTTAGAGTGTCGGGTTGGGGAGGTTATCCAGACGGTTAGGCCACCTTGATTGTTTGAAGTGGTGTCATGAGTTTTTAACATAGAAACCAGACCTGAGTCGAAATTAAAATTTAAATAGGAGCCTTTTATTACAGGGCCCAGGACCGCTTGACCATACTCATGCAGGTGCGGACGAACAGCCAGGAGCCTTGGAAGTACAGAGGTTTTAAAGGTAGAAACTGCATCCTGTTTGGCAAACAGATTTGTCATTTAACATAGAACAGTACCTTTAGGGACAGCGTGACCGTTACTCAGCGTACATCTTTTCTGGGAGCATTGTTCCCTGGGAGCTCTCAGTCTACTGATGATTGATCCGTGGTACACCAAGGCTCCTGTGGTCTTCCAAGGAAGCAGGGTCACAGAAAGTTGAGCGGAGTACTTTTTTACATTTAGTTTTACATTAGCTCATCACATTTTTACATTAACCCTTCACAGTGGGAGGAGCAGCACACAGATGAATGGCTGGGTGGCCCAGTGGCTGGTGGCCCAGTGGCTGGTGGCCCAGTGGCTGGGTGGCCCAGTGGCTGGGTGGCCCAGTGGCTGGCTGGTGGCCCAGTGGCTGTGGAAAGCAGGAAGGGAGGTTGCATTATGGATCCCACATCTATCTTGGTAGTGTAAGGCCTAGAATTAAAATTCGATACATTCCATGTTGCCTTGGCATCTGGTAACACTGGCCTGGCGGCGGGATCTGTCCCTGCTCTGGCCCTGTGGATGAGGTCCCTTCCCAGGCAGCCTGTCTTTTCCCAGGGAGCAGCCCCAGCTTCTGCTTATCCTGAGTAGCAGAGAAGCCCACAGAGGGTGGGAAGTTCCCACTGTTACTCTGACTGGCTCCCTTCCATGAAGCCAAGGGCTACCTTACCGTTTTTGTTTTTATTCCCCCACTCCGGAACTGAGGATTGAACTCAGGCCCTTGCGCTTGCCAGGGAAATGCTTATTCCACTGAGCCGTCTCCCTGCCCCCCTCACCGTCTTTGATACTGCAAAGCCTGCCGCGCAATGACCCTGGGTGTTTGCTCTGCTCCCAAGCACAGTACCGTGGGCACATGGTAGCCTCTTCCCAAACACACATAACTAATAAACCCATCAGCCCCACCTGGCCCGGGACAGAGGTTGTGCGTTCAGTCATCCCATGCCTGGGATACAGGGTGAAGAGGAGGCAATGAAAGTAACCCTCCGTTTTTCTTTGCCAATATATTCTGGATTTCGTTCAAGAAGATCCCTCCCCCATGTGATGCAGGAAAAGGTCACCTCATCCCTGGCTCAGAAATAAATGTTAATTGGTTTAATTCCATCTTACTGATTACATTAGACTCGCACACGTGACCCAGTGCTGCTCATTCAAATGTGAGGACAGATCTGATGGGAACTTTGCAGGAAAGACTTCCTGGCTCCGACTAAGGGGACCCTCGGCCCTCTCACCCAAGCTTTTACTTTCTACAGTTCCAGTTACCTACCATCAACCATGGCTGAAAATGTTAGGTGGAAAATTCCAGATTTGGCTCAAGGGATTCTGCCTATCAGAATTTTGATAGGCAGAGAAGACAAGGAGTGTGTAGGGGGGTGGTTTCAACCACCGCTGACTATAGGACACGGAAAATTCCTGAAAATTAAACTCCAGAAAATCCTAAGTTTTAAACTGCAGAGATCCAGAATAGTGTAATGAAATTTTGTGCCACCCCGCTGTGACCCACCCGCTGCACACAGGCTTCTTTGTGCAGGGTGTGTGTTCCCCACCGGCTGGTTACTTAGTAGGCATCCTGGTTACACGGTGACTGCCATGGTACCCTGGTGTACCCAGGTAACCTGTAGTTTACCATAAAAGCCCCAATTTAGGAATTCTAACATGCCAAAAAATGCTTCCTTAAGTGAAAATCTAAAAGTGCTCCCCTTGAGGGAATGAATCATCTACTTGGTGCTACTATCTTACCTGAGCAGGATATTTTGGGAAAGCCCATGTGGATACAACTTTTATCACAAGCTACTGTTATGATTGTTTTTGTGGGTTTTTTAAAAATTTTTTTAAAAATCTTTTAGGACTGGCCAAATAGCTCAGCAGATTAAAGCATCTGCAGACTAGGAGTTTGATCCACGGGCCTGCTGTGCCAGCCCTGCCCCCCCAGGGGGGCATGCTGAGATGGCAATTGAGTCTGGGCATGGTGGCACACACCTGTAATCCCAGCACTTGGGAGAATCACTACTGGTTCAATCTAGTAGTGAGCTCCTGAATACTTTGTAGACCCTTCTTTAAAAAAAGAAAAGAAAAAAGTCATTCATTTATTTATTTGTTACAGGGTCTCACTTAGCAACTCGAACTCATAGTGACCCTGTTTTCAGCCTTCTCAGTGCTGGGATTACCGGCATATACCACCACACCTGGTCTTGATGGCTGACTTCATGCCCCGGGGTGGGGCCAGGGCAGTATGTGGTGCCAGGAATCGAACTTGTGCTTACCAGGCAGGTGCTTGAGCTATCTCCCTGGCCCAGAAAACTGAGTCTTTTTTCTTTTTTTTTAATATCTTTTTTGAGACAGGGTCTCACTATGCAGTTCAGGCTGTCCTTAAGCTCACTTTCTAGCTCAAGCTGGTCTTGAACTCACAACAATCCTCCTGCCTCAGCCTCCCAAGTGCTGGGATTACAGGCCTGCACCACCACGCCCGGCGGAAAACTGAGTCTTAACTGGATCCCTGGGCCACTAAATTGACCCTCTCACCTTCCAGTGATGTATTTTCTTGTTGTCTGTGTCATTTTGAGTCAGCATTTTCTCTTCCTCACAACTGAAGTCAGTATCAGCTCTAAACTGCATTGGTAAACATGCGTCCTCATTTCATCCAAAGAGATAGTGGTATCCCACCATTAAGGAGTCCACAGGAGAACCTGAAAATGAACGCTTAAATTGACAAAACAACCTGATAAAGTTGACTTGATTAACAGAGATTAGACATAGACACCTTGAAAGCCTATTGGCATTTCCACTGTCCTTGACATAGGTTCTGTTATTGCTCCTATTTTATGAAGAGGAAACAGGTTTAGAGAGCTCTGTGACCAGTCCCACTCACACAGGATTTGTTTGTTTGTTTGTTTGTTTTTTGTTTTTTTTTTTTGAGACAGGGTCTCACTATGCAGTTCAGGCTGGCCTTAAGCTCACTTTGTAGCTCAGGCTGGTCTCAAACTCACAACAATCCTCCTGCCTCAGCCTTCCGAGTGCTGGGATTACAGGCATGCGCCACCACGCCCGGCTCCACACAGGATTTAAAACCAAAGGTCAGCCAGGTATGGTGGTGCTCACCTGTAATCCCAGCACTTGGGAGGCTGAGGCAGGAGAATTGCTGCAAGTTGGAGGCCAGCCTGGGCTACAAAGTGAGACCCTGTCTTAAAAAGACAAAAAAAAAAAAAAAAGAGAAAAAAGGCCAGTCTGTCTGTCTGTCATGCCCAGATCCTTCAGGGGCTCTCACCCAGAGCAAATTAAACTGGGAACTATGTGGGGAGTTAAATTGAACCAAGAGTAGGAATCTCAGTAGATTACATTTAAAAAAAAAACAAGAGCAAGCACAACTGGAAGGACTTTTGCTACTTTTGAGTGAACACGATGCTGCCTGCGATCGCTTTTTCTGCCATGTTTCATTCCCATACAGAGGTGAAAATGCAGAATCGCTTGTGCATGTAATCGATCAGTCAACAAGTACTTTTTTTTTTTTTCTTCCCAGAACCAGGGATTGCAGGGATTGAACTCAGGCCCTTGTGCTTCCAGGGAAGCGCTTATTCCACTAAGCCACATCCCCAGCCCAACAAGTACCTATTGAGCTTGTAACACAGGCCTGGCAGCCGGGACAACTGCTGGGTGCTGTGTTCTTCTGCTCCACCGAGAGCTGGGTAAGTACTCTACTATAAAATCTTTGCCAAGTTGGAAAAAGTATAAAAATATAATTTAAAAATACCCGAGCAGGTTTACAGCACCAGCAGTTTTGAAGTATCCTGCATACGGTGAGTTTCTAACTAGGGATCTGGACTCTGGAATCGGGAAGCCTGGATCGGAGACCCAGTCTTACCACCTGCTGCATGACCTTGAGCAAAGGATTGTAGCTCACCAAGCCAAGTTTTCTGATCTGTAAAATGGGAACAATATTAGTACTTCATCCAAAAGTGCCAAGTCCAGTTGAAACTCACTAGAAAATAGTATTTATCATGTTTTAAATGTATGTAGTACAACGTGTTCAGGGTCTCACTACACAGATCAGACTCATAGGGATCCTCCTGTTTTCAGCCTCCCAAACCCTGCCTGGGATTACAGGCGTGTGCCACCACGCCCAGTCTCAATTGCCATCTCAGTGTGCCCCAGGGGCAGGGCCGGCACTGCACACTGGAGATTGAACCCTGGTCCCTGAGTCTGCCTAAGTGGGTACTTTAATCCCCTGAGCTATCTGGTCAGCCCTATTATCATTTTTAAATTTCTTTTGAAAAGATGTCTATAGGAAACACAGCCAGCTTAGAGAAGAGAGCTGGCAACCAGCACATACGCTGTTAGTATTAATCCTTTTTTAAATTGTATTTATTCATTTATTTGATACAGGGTCTCGCTATGTAGCTGAGACTCACAGCGAGCCTCCTGTTTCAATCTCCTCAGCACTGGAATTACAAGTGTGCACCACCACACCCAGATTCTATGGCCAGTACAGCATGCCTGGGGTTTCAGGGCCAGCCTGGCATGTGGTACTGGGGATAGAACTCGGGTCCTTGCACTTGCCAGGCAGGTGCTTAGACCACAGAGCTATCTCCGCAATCCAAGGACAGTATTAATCCTGGCCACTGGATCTTGCTGTCTTCTCACCCGTCCTTCGACAAGGGGGCTGACCAGTAGCAGGACCCCGAATGTGGAAGCCTGTGGAAGGAGGTCCAATCACTGGGCAACCTGAGACAGGACTGAGATGGTGGAAAAAGCCACGGGGGCAGCTGGAACAGACAGTGTGGTGCTGTCAGGACCGCAGAGACTCCAACCAGCCCCGTGGCCTGCTGAGCCATGGGCAACTCACGCCTCCCTTACCTGGGCCTTGCCCTGAGCCCCAGGGCTGCAGGACCCTTGTTCTGGCCACTGCATTTGTCACTGGGATGGAGAGGGAGCCAGGGAAAGGCTGCAGTTAGAGACTCAGAGCCCAGCCCTGGATGAGTAAGTTTTAGCTCTCGTCCACCTGAATTATAGATCGAGCTTCAGACCGCATGCAGAAAGTATGGTGATGCTGAGTTGCCACACTGTCCCCCGAAGACAGGGGTGGACACAAGTGATCGCCATGAGGAGCCAGACAGGCCAGGAGAGAGCGCCCAGGCAGCAAATGGCCACGGCCCCTGATACGGGTTAAGCACACCCGCGGGAGCAAACTACGGATGAGCAAAGGAACAAATAAACCCACCCGGCAGAAGCCACCGCTGCTCACAGCTCCTCACACTCAACTCTTGCTGAACCCAGAGACTGGGGTTTGCAACTAAAACTGTTATACCACACACCTTCCTGATTCACAGGATGTGTATTTGACGCCACAGCCTTCTGTGCAGACAGCTGACTCACTGTGCCCCTCCAGGGAGGGAAGAAGCCAGCTCTGGTTTCACCATGAACCCCACAAAGCCTGCTGTGAATGTCAGTTCTTTCTCAGAAGTGAAGGAACAAAGCATATCTCTTTAAATCAGTGCTGACAGCGAGGTCCAGGCTGCAGAGGAGGGACAGTGCTGGGGGGGGGGGGGCACGCAGAGGGATGAGCCGCCCCCAGAGGAACCAGAACCCAGGCTTGCGCTTTCATCACCTTAACATTTGCTTTTGGAGAGCCCAGGGAAATAGCTCAGTGTGATGACAGAACATTAACCTTGGCTATTGCAAAGTCTGGGCTGTCTTCAAGCACCGAAGCAACCCCACCACCCCACCGTCTGTATCTTGCTTCTTGTCCTAGGGATATTGAAAAGGTCAACACAGGGAGGAGCAGCTGACAGAAGTGAAAGCTCCGGAAGTCGCAGGGCTTCCAGAGACACTAGCTGCCGCCTCCATCCAGTCCAGCAATGTGCACAGTTTTGGGTTTTCTTTTTATTTTCTTTTCTTTTTAATTTATTTATTTATTGCAGAGTCTCGCTACACATCACGGACTCTTTTTTTGCGGGGGGGGGGTCAGCTCAGCCCGCCCTCGGGGAGGGGCTGGCACAGCATGTGGTACTGGGGATCAAACCTCCGTCCCTGAGAGCTTGCCTAAGCAGGCACTTTAGGCCGCTGAGCTATCTTGCCAGCCCAAGTTTTTGGTTTTCTGAGGTAGTGTTTTGCCAAGTTGCTAAGTTGCCTGGGCTGGGCTCGAACTTGTGATCTTTGTATCTCTGCTTCCCGTAATGCACTGTCATACCTGGCTCACAGAGGCACTTTTTTTTTTTTTTTTTTTTTTTTTTTTTTTTTTTTTTTTTTTTTTTTTTTTTTTAATCAGAATCAGGGGCCAGGGAAATGGCTCAGTGGAATAAGGTGGAATAAGCGCTTCCCTGGCAAGCGCAAGGGCCTGAGTTCAATCCCCGGTTCCACCAAAAAATAAAAAATAAAGCAGAATCAGGTTGAATAGGGTTTGGAGGGCTTTTGTCAGAATTCTGAGGGCCTGGTGAAGGGGAACTGCAGACCTGGAGGCCCCACGAGTCTCGGGTCTCGTCATTCACCACAATAAACATCTGTTGGTTACTATTTGGAGGCCCTCATGGTTGTCTGGATCCTGGTAGGGAACAGCGCCCCAGCTTCCCCTGTGGATCCCAGCGGGGCTCCAAATTCCCTCTCGATGCCTCCTGCAAAGGGCAGTGTGACCTGGACTCACCCAGCAGGGCGTTCTCACCAAGCCCTGTAGTCTATGGGGGTCAGAGTATGACACCCCCATGTATCCCCCAAACAAGATCAGTGGAGCTGCAGGCAGTCACAGGAAAGCAGATGCAGGCAAGCTCTCCGCCCTCACTTGCTTGCAGGAAACAGATTTTCAGAGACAAAAGGCATCCTGTTCACTTTCCTCTGCACTCCAGATGACTGTGGACCTCCAGGTGGTCCTGGAGGAACCTCCATGCACAAGCTTTACTTTTTTTTTTGAGACAGGGTCTCACTGTGCAGTTCAGGCTGGCCTTAAGCTCACTTTGTAGCTCAGGCTGGACTCGAACTCACAACAATCCTCCTGCCTCAGCCTCCCAAGTGCTGGGATTACAGGCATGCACCACCACGCCTGGCTCAGGCTTTACCAACTGATCTTTGTCTGTCGCTGTGTTTCCTTCTCACAAACTGCCACCCCTAAAAATTCAATCTTTTGACTTTTCACTTTCAAAAAGATGTACCTGTCGTGGACTTCTAACCAGCAGCCAACTTGTTACACATAGCTGAACTGAACGAGCACGGCGCTGGGTGTGGGGGGCCCACCTGAGGATAGTCGCCAGCAGCGTAAGAGGCAGAACTGGGCAGCCTTGGGACACTGTTGGGGGCGCTGCTTGGAGAAGCTGTTGGTTCTCTTGGGCTATTCTGCTGGAATAGCCCTTGCCACGCTGGCTTTTCCGATGAACTTGGCTGTTGTTGTCAGAGGAGGAGCTCGGGACCTCGCTGTCACTGAGGACGACTGCGGTTCACTTTGGGGGAGCTCCAGTCCTCATCCGAGCATCGTTTCCTGGCTCTGGAGGGGAAGACGGTGTGTTGCTCAGCCTCCTGGAGAAGCCTGTCGTGGCGGCTTTCCTGATGGGAGCTCAGCTTTCCTCATGGCTGGAGGAGCTCAGGACCTCACTGCTGCCGAGGGTGGCTGTGTTACTTTGGGGGCTGCTCTACTGCTTACCCTGAGCATTGCTTCCTGGCTCTAGTTCAGATCCTTCATCCCACCGGTATGGACTTTGTAGCTTCTACTGCTGACCTTCAGGCCTTCCCAGAGTGGATCCATGAAGCGGTCCTGCGTGAGGCTTTGCTGTGAGCTCTAGGCCTCCAGCTGGACTGGTGGGAGGCGTTGTTATGGGCTCTGGGCCCTCAGCTGGACTCATGCAGGATAGTAGGATCCAGGCCTCAGCTGGATTCCTTGGTCTTTAGTGTGTGGGCAGATTCCCTGCGCTTCTTGGATATTATTCTTTGGGTGATCCATTATGAAATAAGATTATAAAATGTGTGCTGTATTGTATTATTACCCTCACAAAAAAAAAAAAACCAGAACAAGGACAGTACTGTTCTGTTTTGAACATTGGTAAATCATCTGAATTCAAGACCACCTCTTCAAGCCGGGCGTGGTGGCGCATGCCTGTAATCCCAGCACTTGGGAGGCGGAGGCAGGAGGATTGTTGTGAGTTCGAGACCAGCCTGAGCTACAAAGTGAGCTTGAGGCCAGCCTGAACTGCATAGTGAGACCCTGTCTCAAAAAGACAAAAAAAAAAAAAAAAAAAAAAAAAAGACCACCTCTTCAAGAACTGCCCTCGTCCTGAATATCCCATGGATATATGAAATGCACATCTTAAACTTTTCTCTTGTTAACCTGCATTTTGTTAGAAGAGTCTGTTCCAGCTAAGATCTTAGAAGAATTGAGAAAAACTCTTTTTTGTTTTCTACCTGCTCAAATATGCCCATGGCTGCCATACTGGTTCTACCCCAAAAAAAGACCATCCTGACCACCACTGCATATCCTAACCATGTATCCTAACCATGTATCCTAACCATGTGTCCTAACCATGTGTCCTAACCATGTGTCCTACCCATGTGTCCTACCCATGTGTCCCAACCATGTGTCCTAACCATGTATCCTAACCATGTGTCCTAACCATGTATCCTAACCATGTGTCCTAACCATGTGTCCTAACCATGTGTCCTAACCATGTATCCTAACCATGTGTCCTAACCA
>PVKA01019757.1:0-41492 GCA_004027165.1 Ctenomys sociabilis
CCATGGTGCTCCTGCTTCCAAGTTATGCTAAACTGTATTCAGTGAAGACACATTAAAATTCTCCAACAATCCAGCCTTCCTCTTCCCCAAATTGCTGAAAACAATCTAACCACAAGTGATGATTCT
This sequence comes from Ctenomys sociabilis, assembly GCA_004027165.1. Lineage (NCBI taxonomy): Eukaryota > Metazoa > Chordata > Mammalia > Rodentia > Ctenomyidae > Ctenomys > Ctenomys sociabilis. Next base: position 127 of record PVKA01019757.1, read on the forward strand.
TTTCATGTATGATGGAATTTTCCACCAATGTGTCTACTGACTCTAGCCACATCCACATGCCCTCCTGTCATGCCCTGTCACACTTCACTCCTGAAATAGCAGTCTCCTAAACTTGCAAGTATTCTATTTCCATTTTTTACCCTATCATTGAATAAATTATAACATCCAAACTGCCTGCTGAGTTGTAACCTAAATTCGGTAGGAGAAGATAATGGTGTTATAGAGGATGAAGATACCAAAAGTCCCCAAAGAGTTCATAGTGTTTTAGCATAGGCAAAATTAAAACTCCAAATTTTATGTCCTGTTTTCAGTTCAAAGGTCCTGGTTTGGGAATAATAGAAGGAGAATTAATCCTTTGTTTTGAAAGTGAGTATCTTGGAAGAACAATGAGGTTAGGAGCCATGGGCCCCACACAGAGACAGACATCAGCCAAACTCCAGTTTGCTGGTCGTCACTCCTTGGGAATACATCCAATCAGGGTTAGTACAAACTGTGTAATCTAGAAATTCCGTGACAGGTTCAGACTTCACTGATTTTAAAGCATGAGCATAAAGTTTTGCCTATAGCCTGATGACAGCTTGCTGCTTTTGCACTTGCTATTGGGACATTTTTGGTTCATACCTTTTCATTTCCTCCTTGTCACTTGCCTAAACAACTAAGGGACTTGTTTTTTGTGAAGCACTACTCCTTTCCGTTGAGACTTAAATTTAATTTTAGTAAATTAATTAATTTTATTTTTCTCTAAATGAGAGCTCTTATCACATTCCTCATTGCTTCATCTATCATTTTACATTACCACACATCATTCATGTGACCAACTTGTTCGCCTCATTATTCATTGCTATTCATTTTTTCTTTTATATATTCTAATATAAATAATTGCTTCTCCTGGTTTTCTTAATCAAGGGTATTGTTATACTGATTCATTGAAAGACACTTACGCATGATCATTTCACCATATTCTTCTGGCTTACTCTACAAATGGACAAGAAACAAGTACAAGAAGTTGACTTTCTTTTCTTGTTAAAAGAAAGTCTAGGTTGTCTCATGACCTTTTATTTTGTGCCCTCCATGTCCTAGGCATGATGTAATGAAGTAAACAACTAATTGAGATGCAGACAACACAAAGCAGGGATCTGAGTGTGCCAGTTTAACCTAGGTCACTGTCATCAGCTTTGACAGCCAGCCTGAGCTTCATTCTCTTTTTCTGAAAAATATAATTGTTGAGAGCAATAAATTTCATGGCCACTTCTATAGTGCTTCCTTCCTCTTGCTCTCGGGTCTCCTTTCCCCTGCCTTTCAGGTAGAGTTAATGAGAAGCAGGTCATAAAGCTACAGACACCTTTGACCAAACAAATGAAAATAACTAGAAGCAAGTAATTAACCCATAATTCTTTTAAAAATGTAAATATGTGGGTCATATATCTATGTAAAAAATATGTCAATGACAAAACATGAAGATGATTTTATAGAAAATTATTGTGTTATCTGGTATTGCTTCATATTCTTCTGTTTTGATTACCAAGTTTAGAATTGAGTAGAGTTCTGGTCATAATCATGAAAACCTTGAGTACAAGAAGGTGCTGCTTTCCCTGTACTTTTTCATTTAGTTCCACTGAGAGCAGATTAGTCAGGAAATCCTTAGGGAGGGCATTTTCCATGCTGCTTTTGTGCACAATCTAACCTGTTAGAGATCCATTTTGGTCTAATAAATCCTGTAGTCAAACACTTTATGTTCACTTATGAAGACTACTTTGATTTGTTTACTTTTCAAAACTGTTTTTAAGATCCTAAAGACATGAATGTCAGGATGTTAGAAAGATCCAAGAGCTAACTTTTACTATGGGCCTTGGAGGAACTTTGATGTACACAAATGAAAAATTAGTAACTCTCCCACTAAACTGTAGAATTCCAAACTTTTAAGAGATCTTCAAAATATCTAATTCAGTCACACACTTAAAGGTTCAATTGAGTTCAGGACATCCCTCCCAAACTAGAAGTATCCTACTGACAGCTCTGACTATTAAAAAGTTCTTCCCTTACTTAAACCTTTTCTCTATGTAAGTTAGTTCCTCACATAGTTTGTTATAGTAACAGAAACCTGATTCATACAGACCACCTACTATAGCTTCTAGTAACTGGATAAGTGATTGATGAATGGAGTTAAAAGTACAGGTTTCTGTTTACTGGTGGATATTATACAGAATGGCAAATGATCGGTGCATTTAAGCTCCATTGAGAAAACATCACATATGGAACTTCTTTATTGGTTAAATATTAATTAAATATTATGGCTAAATTTTTTGGTTAAATCCATACAATTTTACCTATTTGACTTAGGTATTGCCATGTGCCCTCAGTAAAAAATGACATCTAATGACACTGCAGATATTAACTATTAGGCCCCACACAGGAAGAGTTTACTGTCGGGAACATGAGGTGGAGAAGTTGAAACCAAGTCCTGGGCTTTGTCACCTCCACCACCATCTGAGTGGATGTGTCGCTGAACCGCTCTGGTTCCTGGCTCACTTTCTGCAAATGGCAAAGGAAACAGATGCCCTTTTCAACTTCACAAATTGTGCTTTTGGCTTGTGTGTCCAGGGTGTTAGAGTATCATAAACAGGCAAAAAATACAGCCCCGAGTTCCAGCTCCTCCTCTCTCTTTTTCTAGTAACTGTCTTCTTGTACACTGTATAAAGCCAGAGATGCTCCCCCTCTCTTTTCAGAACACTGTTCTGCAGGAAACAGTGCGCAGAGAGTGTGAAGAACGCTTTGAGCTGACCGAGGCGCTGGGTCAGGCCAGGGAGCAGCTCCTGAAGCTCAGCAAGCTCAACGGAACCTTGCAGTCGTCACTACCCTCCGGCGGCCAGGGCGGCCTAACCTCCGCAGCAGCAGCTGTTGAGAATCGAAGAGAACAAAGCCCTATGAGACGCACCGCCGCAGTAGGACTCACCATCCCCAGCCAGCACAGACCAGCCAAGCCTGTGCACCCCTTGGCCTCAGAAAAGCCCAAGGCGGCCAGCAACGCCGGCGTGCTTGCACCCCTCAAACCCAACGCGTGCGTGCCTCCACTCCACAAACCTCATCCTCCGAGGGGCCCAGCCTCGTCTGTCAGTAAGACCAGACGGAGGCTGGCTGCCTTGATGCGGAGGGGGATGAGTCAGCAATGAGCCCTGAAGGGTCAGGAGCAGCTGTGCACAGCGACCACTTTCGCAGAGTGAGAGACTCGATACCCCTGAGGGGACAAGGATCACTTATGCCTATAGATGTATTTAACAAAAGACTGTAAAGAGAATACCTGTGACACCGTATCTCCCCGGGAGCCTCTGAATTACAGTCGATAATGAAGCTGCAGGTATTCCAGGGGTCCATTTTTGCCCTTCCATATTATATGCATTTAGATGTGCCCTATGAATATGCCCTTTTATTGTTTTTTTCTTTTTTTTTTCTTTTTTTTTAATATGCCCTTTTAGATATCACAGGTTAAAAGAATTTCCCTCATAGCATCTTTCCTTTTTCATTTTTGTATCATTGTAATCATAAATATTTCTATAAAAATATATTGGTTCTATTGGTATTTGTCCATTTGTTTGTTGAGCTAATTAGGTTAAATAGATGTAGTACCTATTGCAATAGACAAAGAAAAGAAGAAAGCACCTTAGTCTTTTAATAATTTCCGAAGTGCTCTGTTCAGATATTCACAGGGCTCAGCAGCAGCAGCCAAAGTTTCTTTCCTTCACCTTGAAGCCTAGGTGGTGAATCTACTGTCTCTTTAGACCAGTGGGAAGTAATGGCAGACGTGTTCAGGACAGTCTTCTCTGAGAGTGTGGCCCTTCTACAAAAAGGGATGGTGTTTCCAGTTCAAGGAAAAAGTGGCTTACTTCTCAAAATGTGAAGATTACTTGGAAAATAGAGTCTGAGTCTAGACATATTACATAGCAGAAGATCTTTACAAAACCCACGGGCTTTCTGTTACTTTGAGTTCTATTTCTCTCCATCTAATAGGGGCATGTTTGTTACAACGTGATGTTGCTTAGGCACCATGCACACCCAATCCCACTAGGGGACAGTGAGTAGCTATACTTGTGCAATATGATAATAACATTCTCTCCTGTTTGTCTCCCCCATGATGAGAGAATCCAAAGCTACTTGAGGTCCTCCCATGTAAAAAAAAGTAAAATTATTAAGCAAAAAATCAAATTTATTTTTAATCTTTCAAAGGATTAGGCTAATACACCAGTGAAATATCTTAAGTTGAAAAAATTCCACTGATTTTCCTGACAAGCTGAAGAAAGACGTCTTGTTTACAGGTTAGAATGCTTACTCTGTTTTACAGAGATCATTGTTCCTTGTAATGGCCTCCAACAAGAGAGCCCACATTAAAGAATAGCGGTACTGGGGCAGATCCTGGGTGGTCACCCAAGCCATCGCTTTGCAGACAGGGAAAAACAACCTTCACTTGATCCCAATTTTCTCACCTCACTAAGAGGTTCCCAAGCCTCCAACACAACTTTTGCCAATAGTACCTACACTGAACTTAATATTTAAAGTATACTCACTATTTTTTGCCTGCTAGGGCAGGGATGACAAAGGTATGTGGTGCAGGGGATTGTGTTTCAACTCCTGCCTAAGTTTGCCTAAGCAGGCACTTTAGACTGCTGAGCTATCTTACTGGCCCATATACTCACTTTTCAGACTTCAATTTGTGTGAGAAGGAAGAATGAATCAAAGAAAAATAACTATAATGGGTTCAATTTTCTAGTTATATGTTGGGACTGCTCTTTAAAATAAAAAATCCAAGTATTGAAATAATGCATATACCACACATGACTGCCCTCCCTAATACTATCTTACATGATTTGAGCAGAAGCCTACTGCCTTATACCTCCACATCTCAGAGCTATTTGGCGTTTAAATTACAAGTACCTCACATAAAGCTGATGGCAAAAGCTAATGAAAGCATAGAATATTTTGGACAACAGAGTTTGTTACCAGATTAGACATGCTTATTTCAGTTTTTATTTCAGATCGACTTTCAAGATCCAGGGGATAAATAATGGTATTTTTCATTTTTCCTAAATTATAAACATTGATGTATTTTCAATTTCTTTGATTATGGAACAAATTTTTTCAAGCTTTACTTTTAAAAATTCTTATGACTATTAAAATATTGCACAAGGGCTGGCCAGATAGCTCAGAAGACTAAAGCACCTGCTTTAGTGACCAGGGTTCGATCCCCAGCGTGCCATGCAGGCTCCGCCGCTAGGGTATGCTGAGACAGTGACCAAGACTGGGTATGGTGGCACGTACCTGTAGCCCCAATGCTTGGGAGGCTGAAAACAGGAATCTGATCTGTGTAGTGAGACCTTGTGGACTCTGTACTAAATACATTTTTTAAAAAATGTTGCATGAGGGGAGACGGGGAGATGGCTCAGTGGAATAAGTACTTCCCTGGCAAGTGCAAGGGCTTAAGTTCAATCCCCGGTTCTGCCAAAAAATAAATAAATAAAAAATGTTGCATGAATAGATCAACCTGATGTTATGAAAGGCTTAACACCCTTCCCTGGAAAGTGCAAACTGACCCTCAGGGTAAGTTTTCAACTGGGTTGACTTTGGGATCTGCAGGGGGCTTGGCGGACACATTTCAGTGTGTCCCAGCGGAGCGTGGAGGTGGGGCCTTGGGGAGGGCCTCTGTGTCTGGTTTCTCCTCTCCCTCCCTGCCGATGCCCGTACTCTGCTTCCTGGCTGGCATGAGCTAAGCAGCTTTGCTGTCTAACGCTTTCTGCCGTGATGTTTCTGCCTCGGAACCAGCTGACCAGGAGTGAGCGTCGTGAAACCGAGCTTGCTGAAAGTTCACAAATCCCCTAACAATGGATTATTAGTTTTTCATTCTCATGTTTTTTTTTTTTTTAAAAAGCACACAGTGCGTCTTAGTATGCTAAGTACTATTAAGTACAGCTATAATAGTCCCCAAAGCAGGATAGACAATTATGGTATTATTCTTGAGGTGGCATTGATGGTACCTTAAGAAAAAAATTTGACATTTCTTCTTGAAACTATCAACTCTGCATAGTAACAAAGTGTGAAGCCAGTGTTATTGTGTTGCCTTTTGATAATTACATTATTTTTGTATATTCTGAATTTTACATGTAGATGTTTTTTAACTATATAGCAGTTGAAAATGGAAGACACTTTCCTACGACAGTACTTACCATGATTTCATGAGTCATAGATTTCCCTCTTCTCCAGCGATCATATAACAGAGCCCTTTAAGTCCCTTAAGGGAGTAGGAAAGGTTGGAAGACATTTACTAGTCCCCTGAGAAATAAGAGAGTGAGTCACTGAGGTTAAGGAATTTGTCTCAAAGAAATGATACATAATATTAACAAATGATTTGAAACCTCAGTTTCTAAGCATCTTGGTCCATACATTAACACTAAAAATGTATTATTTATTCATTTCCTCAACAGGTAGAGACAACTTAAAAAGTGCTGGGAGAGCTATAAAGATAAATGAGACATATTACATAGTGCCAAGAATTAAAGAGTAAAAGGAAAGAAAAATCATAGGCAGAAGTTGTTGTTGAGTAAAGAACAGAGAGAAGGTGTACGACCTCAGCTTCTTGCCAGAAGAACTGATGTTTTCAGTGTGTCTTGAAGAATGAGTAGAATTTTATGAAGAAGGCACACCAGATAGAGGGAGTATGTAGATACCCAAATGGGAGGTAGAGGAAACATTTGCAGGAATAGTGGGAAACCGAAGAAGTAGGCCCATCTGCAAGAACTAGGGCCCTCGTTTTTGCCTGAGGGCAGCATGAGCTTTGCTGCACTACAGAACTACAGTCCTGGCCCAGCCGTGCTTGGTTAACTTAGTGGACAGGCTGGAAACAGAGTGCCAGTGGGCTGGCCAGCACCACACTCCACACAGGTCCTCATGACATTCTGAATAAAGATACTGATAGCGGAAACAATGGGAGGCGTCTGATTTAAATTTTGTTCGAAGAAGAAAAAACATTTTCCCCCTGATACATACAGTTTGAAACTATTACTCACCATTACCACCTTAACAAGGTGGATTTTAAGAAATTGGCTTCAACAAAAGGACCATCCTCTATTTAAGAATATTACAACTTTTCTGAAAAATGTGAAACAATAGGAACTACATTTTCCTTTAGGCAACAGATAACCCTTAGCCATAAGGCTCAGCATTCATGAGAACTCTCCTTAAAGGAATATATAAACCTGGATAGTGTTCTAAGAACTATAAAGAACAGCAATGAAACTAACATTAAAAATAAATATTATCTTGTCTTGCAGAAGGTGAAGTACAACCGAATGGGGAAATTTGATAGTAATTCAGTACAATAAAACATTTTTCTTTACCCATTTAGGCCAGAAAATATAGATGACAGCAGCTAAATAAAAATAATGGCTATCTTTAGATCTTTACATTTGATAGTCCAGACGGATCTCATACTTCATTTGGCCCAGATCTGCATCACTTTACAGAAGTAAATAATTTTTCAGCCACATAACTGCTTAAGAAAAGGCTTGATGCAAGAGCCCAGGCCTCCAACTTCTGGCCCATCTGTCTCATTTCTAGACAGGAAGGACAATGCAAGGGTTCTAGCTTGGCTACTCAAAACTTTGCAGCAAGATCAACATCTTCTGGCAGCTTGTTAGAAACATCAGCCTCACACCCTTTACTGACTGAAGGCTTGGTTCAAAGAGATGCTCAGATGATTCACATACGTCTTGAAATGTAAACAAAATCATTCATGGTGTTGCCGCTGGTCCTGACATGCTCTTCATGTAAGCTGTGCACTGGTACTAAACAGAAATGGCCGTGCTATGCTCAGCTTCCTTGTGGCTAACTGAAACCGGTGGTGTACTGAGACCTGCTCCGCGGGTCGACTGAGCACCCTGCTGCCACTGCACTGAAATTCTCCTTTGCCCATCAACTGTGAATCTGTAATTCTCCACGAAAACTAGCGATGAACAGAAATCAGAACCCATTCATAAGAACCTAAAATATATCAGAACCCAAGGCTTTGAGCTTGAAGATGACCAGAGATTTGGTTTTTCTTTTTCTAAAATCCAGTAGAAACATTTTGGTTTTGATCATTGGCAAGTCATTGAATAATCATAAACTTCAGTTTTATAACAGCATGTATGCAGGTATCTGAGTGCCAAAATGAAATTTTGTGCTTCTGGCTATGTCTTAGGGTTTGTGAAATATAGAATGGTTAGGGGGTTTATTATAATTTTGAAGGAAATATACCATTAATCTCTCTGAATGTAGTTCTAAATCCCTAAAACACTTTTCAGCACTATCACTTGTAGTATTGTACCAAGATCAATTTAAAGAGGCAACCAACAATGGCTGAATGGGAAATTGATTCAGATTCTCAATTTTAAAATCTGTATTTGACACAATGAAGCTTTATATTCACTTGCCTGTGAGCATTAACTCAGATCATCTCTTGATGCCACCAAGTGTCTTACTCTTTTTTTTTACATATTTTTGAATTAAGAAAATAATGACGGGACCTGATTTCATTTGGCATTAAGAAGTTTTAAAATAGCCTTTATTAACATATCCCAAAATGCTGATGTTTGGCTTGCATATTTACTATTACCATTAGTAGTCTCATAGTTGAGTGAAACCCAATATATACAATTTAGAATATGAAAGCCTTTTTAAAGAGATGATTTTTGTAAGGCATTTGTATGAAAGATTTAACACTGGCAATGTATTTGTGTACTGGAAGAAATGAACATCTGGCTTGATAGCGTGCCCCACAGTGGATATAGCTCTCTCCCGACTGAGCTTGATGTCCTAACACATTAATCTAAACAGACACCTTTAGTCTTCTGTCTTCTTAAAGTGAATTAGTTCTACAATTGTAATCTCCTATCCAGAACTTTGAATTCCTAGGGAGTTGAGTTGCTGCCAGGATTTAAGCGACTCCTACTTTTCACTGATTTAAAGCACAGTCTTTCTTAAAACCCAGTGTGGCCAAGTTTCAATTCACTACTATTGGACTTTTAAGTACTATTTGAGGTTTCAAGCTGAGATCTAAAAAGATCTCAAAACTTGAATCTTTTTATTTTTCCAAGTGATGCAGAGCACTCAGCATAGAAACTAAGAGGTAAATTTTTGTGAGTTAGGGAAGGAAGAATCCACTACTTAGGAGCAGTGATTGAGGAGGGCTTTAATCCACATCTCTCTTGAGAACTACAAGTCAGTGTTTTTGCAGTAAACTTTGGAAATTTTTAGATAAAACTACCTTTTGCACATTTTTAGATATCAAATATTTAATCATAAGTTTAAGTAGCTGCAAAGGATACCATAAAGGGAAACAACATGTCATAAATATTGGCACTTGTGTGATAAAATTATAACCAAGATATTTTTTATGATTGTAAAATATTTCTTGATCTGTCATATGAGATAACTATGAGACAGAATTTATAAAGTTCTTCTAGGGCCGGCCAGATAGCTCAGTGGATTGAAGCGCCAGTTTAGGCAGATGCAGGGATCAGAGGTTTGATACCCAGCGTGGGGCCCTGCCCCTGGGGTGCGCTGAGGTAGCAGTTGAGACAAGGAATAAGCCTGGGCGTGGTGGTGCACACCTGTAATTCCAACACTTGGAAAGCTGAAATCAGGAGGATCACTACAAGTCAGATCTGTGTAGTGAGACCCTGCAAACCCTGCACTAAAATACAAAAAAAGAAAATCTTCTAGATTGAGTTATTTTAAATAGTTGCACTACTATTTTAAAAAATGGAGCCGGGGAGATGGCCCAGTGGAATAAGCACTTCCCTGGCAAGCACAAGGGCCTGAGTTCAATTCCCAGTTCCACAAAAAAAAAAAAAAAAAAAAAATGCAAATTTAAATAAATAATCATGAAGCATTAAGATAAATTTTGACAATGAACTTCTGGAGATGAATCAATAATCTATTTAATGTAAAATAAATATAGATGCAATCAGACAATTGGTCTGAACATGGGATGTTGTTTACTTTTATTAATTGGAGACAAAAATAATAAACATTTTAAGAAGAATGTTTTTTTACTGCACTATACTAAGTAATTCAAAAAGTTCTTGACAACATCACATTAATTCATTAAATAACAGACACCAAGGAGAAAAAGCTCACTGAACTTTTCTCTAGTATATCTGTAACATTTTAGATAAAATTTCACTAAAAAATATTGAACGTTTAAAAATTTCAACTACATTTCAAGAATTAATCACACTAAAATAATCTTTAGCTTTGGCTACAGATTCTTTCCTTCCCATCTAATTATGTGTACCAGGAATAAATAGCAATAAGAGCTGAAGAGATCTCCTTATACTTAAATGTAGTGCAGGAGGAGATATTTCAACAATCTCCTTACTAATATTATTTTTACCTCGCTTTCATGGAGCTGCCCCTCAAATGCATATTTTGACAGAACCGTAAGAGACTCATTAGTCCAGAATTGTCTTACTCCTGTTGCTGCATTCCACCTTGTGTCTGAACTCCAGAACTTCCAACATGAACTAACATGTATCAGTTCTAGCACTGTACTCTGTCAGGAATGCTTGTGCCAGAGAACTACGAGAAGCCCCTTGATGATGGTGACATCACCCGCCTCATCAAGCACAGGAGAGTGTCCATATTCCATTTGAAGACTACTTAACTGAATGCCCAGACTTCAGCTTGTTCCACAGAACTAGACCTTCTCAGCAAAACCTAGCAAAGGACTTTAGGTCCTGGAACTCAGATCTCCAATCTAATAAAGAGGCTTGCTTCCCTCCCTAACTTGCCATCCCTTGCAATTTCAGTGCTAAGGAGAGGACACTGAGAGCCACCTCAGGGCACATCTGGCCTTGAGCATTGGGTGACAGAAGAGGACTGCCCATACTTTGCAGCATCAGTGATGTCCTCTGGTTTTCTATAACTGTGTCTGGGACTCCTTAAGCTAAGCAACCCCCACAACTGACCAACAAAGGGCAGACCTACAACCACAAAAAAGAAGGTTCTTCAACGTCAACCCCTGGCAACAGTAAAGGAGGGAGTGAAGAGCTATAAGGATTGAGTTTAGGTTCAACAAAGCTTAAATTCTTCCTAACAGAGTTGGAGCTTTGAGCCAGTAAAAGTCATCAAATTGTCAGCATTTATATAACTGATTGACTTGAGTGAAAGGACATCATACTTGCTTATAGCATTCATGCTCTGGACATAGTACATTGAGGGAAGAGATGCTCTTTTTTGATGGAAGGAGAAACCTTTTCATGTTTCAGTGTTACTATTTTACTTTCTTTACTACTGAGGTCATTTAAAAATGTTTGTGAAGCCATCTGTAATTTAGTGCTTATGGTGATCATGATGCAGTCTATATTATTCTTAATTTGGCTACCAGTGTTCTGGATGGTTCTAGATGGGCACACTCTTAATCCTTAATGGCCCTTAGCTACCCAGGGATCTTCCCACTACCCCTATTCCCCATGAGAAATAGAGCCAGCAAGCCATCTGCCTCTCGGGGCACACGTCCTCCCCGAGTGTGCGGCCCCCACCACACTGCAACCACGCAACTCCTCCTAATGGCTCTTTTTTATTAGCATTTAGGGTTCTTTGAGCTAATTAGCACGAAAGCAGTTAACTATTTAGTGAAGAGCACAGTAAGCCATATGCTATAGAAATGGTTCCATTAAATGTCAAATGTGAATCTTTTTTAAAACCGTAACACCGTGGTGGGTTCTGGTGTAAAGGTCTGCATGTAGAGGTTCTACTTTCTCCTGCAAGGGAAGGACTTTGTCTCAGCAATTCTCCTTGGTCATCATTGCATGTACTCCTGAGGCAATAATTTGGCCTCAAATTACCTAACTTATCAAAATGTATATAGAAATGGGACTATTAACACCCCTTTAGCCAGCTCAAGGTAAGACCAGGGCTTCACTGCAGGTCTCTGAGGGATTTTCTTTCATTAACAAAAAAGGCACAAAGAAAGAAAGCCTGGCATTCTTGCTGAAGAAAGTGCTCTCTTCACAGGCAATGGGTCAAGCCCTCTATGTCTATCCCCAGGGTAAGGATAATTACTAGATTCCCAGAATAGGAAGGCACAGCACCTGACATCTGGTGAAAAGAAGGGGCTTGAGCCCTCATGATGCAAAAGCAGCAAAGAAACAAGAAGAATCTGGACCCCATCTGCCGTGCCATGTGGGCATTGCCCTCAACGTACCCAAGGCCACTTTGCTGGGAACACTCTGAGGGGCAGCCCCTTAAAAGGGCAGAAGAGGAAGCGTGTGCAGCAGTGGGAGGAGGCAGAACTCTCCAGTGTGGCACTGGTGTGGCTCGGCAAAAGCCCACGTGGCGTGAGTAGAGCGGCCCCCTGGAGGGCATAGCAGCAGCAGGCCAGAAACAGCCGCCCTCTAACAGCCGGGCACACGGCAGTTGCCATGGCAGTGCGCACTGCTCGGGATTAACCACGCCCTGTGTCATTCTGGCCAGAACCCACTGAGGGTGGTGCGCTTCCTGCACCCGAGAGAATACTGAGGCGTAGGGAAGGCGAGCCACGCTGGAGGGGCTGTGCGTATGGGCTTGCCCTCCAGGTGTAAGATCCCGTGTCCTTTCAGAATGAGCAAGGAAAAGAAAGAACCGCAAGACCAACCTAGAAACTATGAGCCAACTCACTTGAATCAAAGAAGGCTGTGGGGAGAGACAAAGGGGGAGAAGACCTCCAGAAAGATCTTAGACTCTTACAAGGACCCTATAAGAACTGTTTTTAGCATCCTATAGAAGTGAAGTATTTTAGCTTCATATTCCTTTATAAAATCATTTTCTATGTTAATCTGACTTATTTCTAGCTAATGTCCTAACTCAAACCTTAAAAAATAAAATACACGCCAGGAGTGGTGGAGTGTGCCTATAATCCCAGGAGGATCGTTAGTTTGAGCCCAACCAGACTGTCTTAAAATAAAATTTGAAAGGAGCTGGCAAAGAAATCTGTAGTATTGGGGGAAGAAAATGTATTTGCAGCTCAGAGGTAGTGTACATGGTTAGCGTGCGCACAGCCTTAATCACCAGAATTTTTTTAAAGTATCAATAAAAAGAACAAAATTGGGCCTCCTAAATTCTCTGATTTTCAAGCCTGTTGATGTTGGTTCTCACCAACAAGGCTTGCTCCTCGTGGGCGTTTTCAGAGTGTGGAGAGTATGTGTTCCTGTGAATGTGCTCTAATTCCTTTGAAATTTTTCTGCAGGAGATTCAGGCCGAGAGTCCACTTTTTCAAAGAAGACTTGGGTTTCCCTTTCAAACTGACTATGCAAACATTTGGGGAGCACTAATATTAAGAAATTCTCCCTTTTTTTATTTCTCAAGTACAAGAGTGCCTGAAAAACTCTCAAGGGAGACCTCCCATAGGGTGGCTATTGGCCGCCCGTGTGCGCCGTTTTCGCTTCCCCTTCAGTCGAGTGTGCAGCTGGCTGGAAGTGGGGTGTGACCTGCGCCAGGCGACACGGTGGAGTCCCTGCTGCCTCGCAGTCTGCGACCTCGCAGCATGAATTTCTCACACAAGGCAAACTTCAAGTTAGTCATGTACAGAAACATCTTTTGAAGTAACTGCGGAGAGCTGGTGCTCTCAGGGTTTTGTTTCACAGAAGGATGAAACACATTCGTCATTTGCTAAACAATAGCATTTTGATCTTTATCTCTCTATACAGCAGTTAAGCAAGAAATTGACTGCATAAAGATCTTTTTCTTTCAGTCACACCCTACCCCTTTTTAAGCTGTACCATTATTAGGTCATGACTTGAGTTTCACCTACAATTATTCTTTGAGCTTTGAGTCAATAATATATATAAAATATTAAATCGCCTTCTTAGATAGATAATTTGACTGAATTCCACACATGTTGCCTGAGTGACTACCTGGTGTATGTTTAAGAAAACAACTCTAAACTGTCTGGATCCGCTGCTCTAGCTGGCTGGAGAGAAGCAGGCTTTTCTTTATTAATCTATGAGCAATTGAAAAGGAATGAAAATACGAGTTTATCAAGTTCATGTTACTATCTTTATGTACTGACATTTGAAAATGTCTTTAGTTATTGTTTTTCATTGTCACTATTGCTTTTAAAGCCTCCTAACCATTTTTGGCAAATGAGTGAACACCAGCAATGGCTTGAAAACAATCAGCCTCAAAAAAAAAAAAAAAAAGAAAAAAGAAAAGAAAACTATCAGCCTCACTCTGGTATGTGACATGGGAAAATATTTTTTAATTTTGTAGCAGGTGCTGGGCTATGAATCTGACTCATAAAGATAGTAATTATATCTCTTTTCTGAAGTGAAGCAGCAAAGAAAGAACATAGTAAAATTAATGAAGAAAACTAGACTAAGGTCCATTTTCTCTGTCTGGTGAATCCATGATGCTAAAAGGTTTTTAAAATTGAATCATTGCTTTGTTGAGGCTAACATGGGAGAAGATATTTAGCTTTGGGTCAAAAACAAGGACCTTTAGCAAATTGAATTTCTCCACCTTTGGACAATTCAAGAAAGATAAAAATCTTGAGGATTTTAGAGTGTTGAGCATGGAGAAAGCCTTCTTATAGATCAGAACAAAATTCTTACCAATTGCAACTGGCCAAGAAAATGTGTTTCAGAAATGATTTTCACATAACAAACTTTGAACACTGGGACGCTCCATACAGGCAGGGTGGTTATTGCGTAAACACGCTACATTATACAGAAATAAGAACCAACTGATTTGCATAGAGCATGCATTACTGATACTATGAATCAGAATGAAAAATATTTCTTTTTCCTTAAGTGGTAAACGCTAGGGGCCTGGATGGGCAGGGAGAGGGCTATTTTGACAGTGAGAGTGTGACAAAGACCAGATAAAAACTGTGAGATAGGTGCACTTCAATTTGAATCTCAGAAGGCAAATATGCGACCTTGAAGTTTTGCTCCATGCCTTATTCAGCAACTGTAGCTCATAGATATGGGCATAAAATAGTTTTAACACTCTCCCTCTCTTTCCCTCTCTCCCTCCTTCCCTTCCTCCTTCCTTCCCTCCCTCCCTCTTTCTCCCTCTCCCAATTTTCTCTCCCTCTCTTCCCACATCCTCCTCCCATATTTTTAGAACACAATAAAAAACAAAACTGATCCAAAAAAGGAGACCACTATGAATCAATTTGAGAAGGACAATTTCAAAGAGTTTTCTCTACCACTTTGTTTCCTATGTTGTTGAATTATCTTCTGGCAGCTTCTAACAATTTCCTTTCCAAACCTGTTTACTGATATTCTTTTTCAGCTCTGGGGAACAATGGCAGTCCATGGATGGTGCCCTCCTGCCCACAGTGACATGGCGGGCCTCATTTTGCAGTCACCACTGTCTGTGGGCTGACGACATTACAGAATGTTTGCCTGAGGTTCCTGCAGACACCAAAACTTAGAACAAACTGAATCTGAAATCCTGCCATTGGCTGCAAGGGGGATGAAGTTGTCAGACTTCAATCACCTAAGCAGGTCATTATTTAAAGGGATAGGACAGGGACAGCCCAAATCTGGGACTTATGCCCAGGACCCTGTTCACCAGTAAGATCTGGACCACTACTCTTTGTTTCTTTGCACCCCCATTTGTGTGAAGTACATACATCCAAGACTTCTGTGTCCCTTGTTCTGGACCACCTTGTGTCCCTCCAGAATGCACATCTTGCAGCCCTAACCCCCAATCTGACTTTGTGTAGAATGAAAGCCTTCAAGGAAGTAGTGTTAGATGATGACATAGGGCAGGACCCTAATCCAATAGGACTAGTGTCCTTATGGAAAGCAGGGGTCAGAGCAGACATGTGCACACCCGAAGAACATGGCAGGGAGGCGGTCATCAGCAAGCCAAAGAAAGGGGCCTCAGATACACCTTGATCTTGGACCTTTGGCCTCCAGAATCATAAAAAAATGAACTTCTCTTGTTTAAAGCAACTGGTCTTGCTATGGCAGCTTTTAGCAAACTAAGCCACTTGGGATACTTCACAAATGTAGTTTGTCCCCTTGTGATGTCAATTGCAGTCCAGAATCACAGACACAGCTTGGATTCCATGATAGCCTGACACCCTTCCCAAAAGCGCTTCTCTGTCCATTTCCATCTCATTATGCTTTACATTAATAAGGGAGCAGGAGGATCAGTGGGGCCACTCGTGAGAATCCATGTGCTGGTGCTCTGGGAAAGAGCATGGCTTAGGGCTGCTTCCCTTAAGGAACACACACTGTGGAAGAAGAGTGGATGAGCAACTACTCTGATATAAAGTAAAAAGAAGACTTTTGGAGACAAGAATGACTAATTTGGGTTTGGGGCTTAAGGCTGTGAGAATTGCAGGAAGGATTAATGAAGTTTTTGCAAAGAGGAAAGTGTGACTAGTACTGTTTGAGTAATCTATTACCTGCTAGAAAATAAACCCAAACTTAGAAGTGCAAAACAACCACCATTTTGAAATATTCAAGGAGTTTGTGAGTTGGGAACTGGCATAGAACAGTGGGCACAGCTTATCCTTGGTCCTTGCTATTAAAACCTCAGGTAAAAGTGACTCAAATGACAAGGGCTGGAAGCTTTCATTTCTGAGATGGGTTTGTCATGCTGACACCTGAACTGAAAGACAGGTTCCACGGGGACAGTCACCCCGGAAGCCCACAAAGACAGGTTCCACGGGGACAGTCACCCCGGAAGCCCACAAAGACAGGTTCCACAGGGACAGTCATTCTGGGAGACCACGTATGGCCTTAAACACAGCAGTCTTGGGGCACTTAACCTCTTACGTGGTGGTTCTGAGCTGTGAAATCGAGCATCCCAGAAAACAGGTCAGACAAATCCTTGTACAACCAGCCTCAGAATTCACACATATCACTTCTACCATATTCACTGGTTGAAATAGTCCTATTTTAAAGGAGAGGACATATTCCTCATATTTATATGTAAAAAAATAATCAAAAAATTGCTGCCATGAGCTCTTGAAGCATTGATAGGATCTCAGATCCTTACTGAAGCTTTATTACCTAAAATATCTTTCCTGAAGAAAGTGGCAAGAATGGTGGGATGTGTCTGAACTGAAAGGGAATATCAATGGCAGTGTGTTTTTACTATAATAAAATTTTTAATTAAAAATAAAATGTTTTCATTTTATTTGAAATATACATTCATTATTTAAAATATAAATATCAAAAAATAATGCAGAAGTTTAGGCATTATTTCAAGACACAAACTGTGTGTCTGAGCCCCAGTAACGAACTAGAGCTAAAAGCTCAAAGAAAATACAGTTTCTACCTTTAAGGAATTCATTTGCTAAGCTACTAGTGAGCACACCATTGAGACCTAATTAAAGTGTTGGTAGAGGCCTTCTCAATTTGAAAGAAAAGAAAAACTGAGATTATACAGTCCACTTATTGGTTAGTTTGTTTATTTCCTCTTAGCACATAAGATTTTATGAGAATTTTCCCCCACAGAACTAAGTATTCTACAAAATCATAATTTTGAAGATGTGTCACATATTATCATTACTTAGGCATTTCCCTGCTGCTGGAAACTATTTCTGGGTTCTTCTATCACAAAACAATACTATAATAAGGATACTTATACATCTTTATGCTTCTCTCACTATTTTCTTCTAATAAGTTTTTAAACTAGTTGGCTTTCTACTAGATAAAAACCAAGAACACTTTGGAAACTTGATTGTACTTTTTCCAACTTGACTCTTAAAAATGCTGTCCTGGCATGGTTCCTTTTCTGGTGTCTGAGCCTACTGTGCCTGAGCGATACCCACACCAGCAGGAGGGAGGTGAGCCCAGCCCAGCCACGGGGGAGACCTGGTCTGCTCTGAGAGGACCCCAGCAGCCAGGCTAGCTACTACAGTCAGCGAGTGACCAGCACGCACTTAGCAAACAAAGAAACAAATTCTAGGAAATGATTACAGCAGAATCAAAGTTAATAAAAAGACATCATTTGCTTCTGGAACAACTTTGGAGCAATATTCTGTTTTATTTATTTATTTTTAAATTTATGTATTTGGTACAGGGTCTCATTACACAGCTAGAACTTGCTGTGATCCTCCTGTTTTCAGCCGCTCCAGTGCTGGGACCACAGACTTGTGCCACCATCCCAGTCTCAGTGGCTAGCTCAGCATGTCCAGGGGAGGAGCCAGTGTGGCATGTGGTGCTAGGGACCAAACTCCAGTCCCTGTGCTTGCCTAAGCAGGTGCTTAGTCTGCTGAGCTATCTCACCATCCCAACACTGTGAAACTTAAGTGTGACTGAGGGATTCTCAGAAATAAATTCATTGTGGGCACCAGTGCTTATTGGATGGCAAATAACAGAAACTGACCTTGGTTATTCTTAAATCAAAAGAGAATTTCCTGGAAACATGGTTGATCTTTTTAATTGCTTATCTGGAAACCAGGCTCAGAACAGAATAGATAAGAATTAAGAAAATCCCATCAATGGGAAGCCACACATAGCCAAGGGTCTTAGACCAAATACCTCTTCGCTGGAGTGACCTGTCACCTCACTATGGATGAGACTAAACTCCAACCATTTTCCATCTTTTGGAGTATTTGTTCAAATTTCAGGTTCCTAGAGAAGAGGTTTTGACAAACTTCCCACGTTCATCTATGTGCCCTTGGGCAAGGGAAAAGTAGTACCTTGATTAAGAGCTTCCCTAATGTCAGAGAAGGGGTTCCCAGAGGAAGATCTTGGCACAAAACCAGCTACCCCAAGAAATCCCTCCCTCAGGAGCATCTTTCCCAGCTTGTCTTTCCCTCCTGCGTGACTGGGATCACTCTGTTCAGGTGGATTAAGGTACCTACAGGGCTAATGACCTCTTTTTTGTTATCATGGATGAGGAGTGATTCCTACTACTGGAACCAGAAATTTCCATATACTAGTGATAGGAGTCACTCATCCTGCTGTGGACTGAGCGCTAGATGTTTCCCATGAAGCCTAACTTCAGGGACTTTGCTGACTGGGAAAAGGCTGCTGCAAGAATCACAAGAAGAATGAAGTCTACATGTGAAGAGGCTCCTGCCAGGAAAGTGTGGATCACTGTGATTATTCCCAGGGCAAAAGTGCCCAGCCTGGGCAGGCTCTCCAATCCCCATGGGGCTTTTCCAGACCATTACTCAATCCTAAGATAAAGGCTGAAGGCCTGAGACACATCATCCTATCTGAAGCAACATCTGGGATGGGTTGTGACCCTGGGACCAGCTCTTGAGAACAGCTGCTTCCTTGGTGACCCTTTGTCCCTAGACATAGTGAGAGTGTCCCTGTCACCATGCCAACTCTCCTCCTTGGTGCCCTTTGTCTTCCCTGTACCCACACCCACACTCTGAGCCCAACTCTGCCCACTGCAGCTATGAGGGAAGTGCTTCTGTATTTAAGTTCTTCTGACTTTCCAGTTGGGTTGTCTATCCTCACCTTTTCTTTCCATCTTCAGGGTCTGATTTAGTTTTGTGACCCACGTCTGTCATGTGCCTCAGGAGGTTGTGTCATTTCTCTATTTTTCTGTGCTTCCCCGCAACTCCTAGCACATAGTGCATGCTCCTCTGTGCCCTTTCTCCTCAAAAACACTTGCTCATCACAACTTACAATTATCCACGATCATGTTCATAATTATACATCATCTCCACACACTACCAAAATTAGTGGTTCCAAACCATTTAAGCATAATTGCAAGCCAGGCATGAAGACATGCACCTGTAATCCCAACACTCAGGAAGGCTGAGGCAGGAGAATCACAAGTTTGAAGCCAGCCCAGACAACCCAGTGACTTAACATGGCCCTGTCTCAAAATAAAAATAAAAACTAAAAAAAGAACCAAGGATGTATCTCAGTGCAAAGGCAGGGGTTCAGTCCCCAGTACCATGGTGGGAGAGGTTCTTCCAGGCTGTTCTGAATGGTAGGCTGAGGTGGTTCCTGTTGATATCCATTTTGTACGTAGTTTTGCCCTTAGGACGACAAAGTCAACATGAGAAACACCTCTTCCAACAGTCCCTGTGCATCAGAGCAGAGCTGTTCTTCCCATTCTTGCCCTCATTATGACACTTGGCAACTGATGAAAGAGCGCCGCTCACAAGTCCAGCCACACCTCTTGCCAGGGGCCAGGGTTTAAGAAAGTTCTCTGCCGACGCCAGAGAGCCAAAAATGGTGTCAGCCATCTGCTTATTGCAGAAAATCTTTGCTTTTCTTATCAGCGATCCTCAGAAGCCTTCTCCAGAAAACTGAGCACAGCTGACAGCGAGTCAGTGTGCGTGGAGCAGGCGGGGTGAAGCCCTGCTGGCAGGGCTTCATGCCTGGCAGCTGCCGCATCGTAGCTGTAGGTGCTCTGCCGTCCACGTGAGTCCAGAGGTCACAGCATTCTGGCAGGTAAATGAGGTGATGGGAAGGAGGCTCGGAAAGGCACGGAGCCAGTGCCTTACATAACAGCCCCAGTTTCCGCTGTCAGTGCGTGACATGTGCAATGGAAATCCCTGTGTAGTCATTAATACATAATGCCTCAGCCAGTGCTTCAAAAAAATCAATCTTTTACTGCCTCAATGAGGAAACAAAACAATCCCATGGCAACCCCAGGTCCTGTACTATCAATTTATCATGGTCACTCGGGCATCACTTGGGCTCTCCTCCCCAACATGACAGAGAATAATCATTTCAAAGGAAAGCAAGGGTGGTTGTTTTCTCAAACACCATTTTCCATGTTTGAACAAATATACTTCCTCTAAGCTCAGCCTTCCCAGGGCAGATCTGGGGCTGACAGAGGCCAGGGTATTGGTACCTAGGGCTGCCTTCCTGCACAGCAAAGTAAGTCATGTGCCATAATAGGTGTGAACTTGACTCAAGCCAACATGTAGGTTTTAGGCAATGCTTCCTCAAGGTTGTCTAAGACAAACTTGTCTTTCCTATTGGCTGTATTGTCACTTTTTGCCTTGGCGGTCTTCCTGGCATGAACCCCCAACACTTGCTAGTACTGTCTTCAGACTGAAACCTCCAAAATAAAAATATTTTTACTTAAAGAAGGTGGGGCCTTACCCAGTTACCCTTTCTCACCTCTTCTCAAAATCCTAATGTTTAAACAGCTGGCACTGTGATAGCCCATCTGGGGAAAATGTTCAGTCAGAAGTACAGGTGCTCACTGCTTTGTGCTGCTGCATTAAAATAATGATTATGCTCAGACTGAGGAGAGACTTCGTGGTCAAGGGGTCCAGTACTTTTTCTCAGCTTCCTTCCAGAATCAACATTATCAACAGCTCTGTCCCCAGGGGTCATTAGCAATGTCTGACAATATTGTCATTCCCTCCTTGGGAGGAGGGAATGCTACTGGCATCTACAGGACAGAGACTAAGGATGCTGCTAAATATTTTACAAGGCAGAGAGAGGACAGCCCTCTCAGCCAACCAGTGATGGTCTGCTCGAGTGCCAGAGAGGCCGAGGCTGAGAAACCCTGACTATTTCATGGATGTCATTCTCTTCCCCTTGCCCACTGAATACCAGGTAGTCTGTGGGATTGGTGTACACATCTGAACTGGAGCTTGGTTCCCTTCCTCTGTCTCTTAAACTTCATAAAAATAGAGTAAATGGCCAACTTGTGTAGGCGCCCATGGGGGAATGATGACAGGAAGTGCCTCTGCCTTTCACAAGCTTAACTGCAGCAGTGAGGAGAGACAAGTGTGGACAAATGACATGCCGTAATACAAGGTGGGATGGTATGGGCATTGGTGGTATAGTGGTGAGTATAGCTGCCTTCCAAGGCGGGATGGTGTATGAGCTGGGGACTGAAGGGAGAGAGGCGATCCAGCTGTCCAGGAGGTGGGAGGACTGCAAGGAGTCTTCAGAAGGGTGAAGTATTTGAGCTATGGGGAATTTGTGGAGGAGGAAACTTCAGGCAGGCAAAGGGGGATGGGAATCTCTGAAGATTTGGGGAAGAGAATTCAGAGAATGTGGAGATTCTGCCTCCAGAATGAAAAGACTGTCCAGGGTATCTTGCCCTAGGCCCCCCGGTGTGTTCCAATAGAGGACAAGGCCAACTTTCTGCTTTTTAATTTTTTAAATGTATTTAATACAGGGTCCACTACAGGGTCTCACTACACAGATCCAACTCAGTGACCCTCCTGTTTTCAGCCTTCCAAATGCACATCACCACGCCCAGTCTCATTCCCTACCTCAGCGTACCCCAGGGGCAGGGCCAGCACAGCAGGGTGGGGATTGAACCATCTGCTGCACTCTGCCTAAGCAGGTGCTTTAGTCCACTGAGCTATCTGGTCAGCTCGGCTTTCTGCTTTTTGTTGTGCTTACTTTTTTGAAATAGTGGGCTACATGTTTCCATTTTAGATTGTGTTCTATATGCTATGTAATGCTGTTCAGTAGAGATTCTTGCCATTTTTATGTAGTATTTAATGGGGAAAAGTCTTTTTTAATCTAGAAAGTAAATTATAAAATTCCCCAGAAGCCAGAACCAAATAAGATCCTGCCACCAGTTCAGAGAGCAGCAATGTTTTGTGAGCCACCACTTGTCTTGAGAACAACTCATTTTTAGTGTTTATACCTGGAAAGTTCTCAAAATAATAGAGACAGAAGAGACCTCAAGAAGTACTCAGGGCCAAGCTTGCTTGGTATAGCCAGGCCAGCTGTCAGGCCCCACTCCACAATGACACAAGTAGATTTCTGCACAGTCCAGACACAAAGGAAGCCTACAATTAAGTGACAGGCAATTTTTGAATTTCATGAACTCAGGAAGGGGGACAGTTCTCCAGACTTGGGAGTGAGAGAGCACCTATTTTCCAAGCAGCTCTCCCCACATTTGATTGTTCAAAAATCAAGGGGGTGGAGGGGATGTGAAACACAAGCCTGAAGAGGACAGGGTTGCTATAGTCAGGATGGTCAAGGGAATAAATTCAATACAAGACATATAATTTAATATAATTTATAAAATTGCTTTATAATATTCATCCAAACAGTCAAATGCACAGAAAACCCAAAGACTACAGCTGAGGACATGGATCCCAAGGTAACATCCTGCATAAGTCTAGCTGAACACCTAGAACCCACAGCAGGGTCCTAGAGCCCAGCACAATGACTCATGCAAGTCTGCATTAAGGATCTGCCATGGGAAGGCCCAGAGGTCAGTGGTAGAAACTAGAAAGTTGGTGCCAGTGGGATGAAGGATCTGTGCCAGCAGGCTCAGGGATCTGCACTGGGGTCAGGATGACGCTCAGCATGAGGACCAGAGCTCCTCCAGGGAGAACCACAGCCACCCTCAGGGCCCAAGCTCCTCTCATGATGAGAACAGCTAAGTTCATACCAGGGAAACCAGTACATCAAGCTTCCCCAGGAGAATCAATAGCACACCATCCTCCCCTCCAGTTCTCCTTTTATATTGTTGGCCACAACCCTCAGGTGGGCCTTCCACACCTAGCACCCCACTCCCCAGTTCAAGTTACAAGTTGAACATTAGTTAGTCAGGATCTTCATCTCTGTAACAAATGAGGCATCAGAACCAACCCTACTCAAAACAGAAGTCAGAAGCCAACAGTTAATTCCAGTGAATCCTTAAAGCCTGGAGCCATTTAGAAAACTCAGTCTTCCAACACTCCACAGACCACCTTCCCTTGAATGGGAGTGGGGGTGTTGTCCCTGGGTTCCTGACAGTGACCTCTACTTCCTTGAATCAGGATTCCCTGGAAATCTCCCTCTCCTCCCCTGGCTTAGGCGCTCTGCCTTCCTTACAACTGGAACCCAGCTGAGCTGGGTCACTTCCTGCCAGCAGCATCCTTTTTCATGTTGACACCTCGCTGTGCACCTCATTGTACCCGTTCACCCACTCCAGGGTAGCTTATGCTCAGGGAAACAAACAAAAACGTGTTTTCTTCCCTAGAACCACACCCACTTCTGATGGCAAGGACACAGGGACAGCTTCCTTCGCACACACCCACACGGTGGGTGACTCACACAGCTGCTTTTGTTAGGTCACCAGACAGAGGGGAAACAAGTAAGGAGATGACAGGCCCTTGGCTGCCCCATTTTCCAAAGCCGGCCCTACCCCTGCCATTATTAAATGGCCTTGGCAGCCTTTTACCTGCAACAAATGAACTAAAAAGACAGCTAGGTGCAAGCCAGGGTTATGTGGGAAGACATAAATGCTTTACGAGATCCTTTTATAGCAGTCAGTAATCATTTACTCATAGTGTGCTTAACCAGCAATGGCTCCCTTCTGCTCAGAAGAAAAGCAACTTCCTATAAAACAGGCTTAGGTAGAATTTCTATCAGGAAGGAGAACATGACATGTTGCTTCCAGGGAACTGTGGGATGTGCTTGGAGATGGGGTCACTCAGGGACACCATAGTGCCTGCAGCTCCCTCCCTCATTCCCTCCCTCCCTCCCTCCGTCCCCAAGGGAGCTCTCAGCCAACCTGTAGGTTTTCAGGCCCCTGGCCACAGCTCTGTGCAGGAAGTTAGCTGTGCATTTGCATTTGGGGCCGAAGAATCAGCTCTCAATGTCCATCCCTTCTTTGACTCAGACTCTGCACTGGACTATGGGTGGCCCTGTTCACTCTTTGTTCAACACATCTTTCCACTGTTCTAACTCTCAGTGTGACCTGGGAGTGATTCACCAAAGACACAGGGCATCTGTGTCAGTGCTACATATCTGTTATCCCTATAGGTTCCAGTCCCTGGGACCTGTGCCTTTGCTATTAGGAAACTATGGTCCCAGGAGGGACCGTCTTCCTTGGTCTGATTCTCTGAGGTGCTCCACTGACCAGCTGCAACTTTCACGTCCCAGGGTCTGAGCTGCAGAATATTCCCAGAATCTTACTGCTTTTGGTGGCCTGAGATGCTCCTGTTCAGAACCACCCTTTGACTCTTGGGAGATGTTCATAAATCGTTACCTAATATAACCCTCAGGAGGCACCTGGGCTCATTTCACAAGAAAGAAACTCTCTGCTCAGACTGCATTCACCTTCCCAGGCAGGCAGACACAGCTGCAGGTAAAACAAAAGCAAAATCCCAGGCGCCCATGTTTGCTCTTAGAATTGTCATTCCTGATTTTTTTTTTCAAGGAAGTTGCTATGGAAATTGTAGGCCTCCTAGTGAGAAACTGACCCCAGAGGGTAGGTTGGCATGGCTGTCCTGGGGAAGCCCCCAGCCTGTGAGTGTGGAATAGAGAACCACAGAAAATACTGGCCAATCAACCAAATGTCAAGTCAGCTATTCTGCCAGACAGTGTCTGGCTTTCCTTGGATAGGCAAGATCTGTGTAGGCTGGGCTATAGCCCTGAATCTTTTCTTGACACTGACTCATACCTGGGACAACATTCCTAAATCTGCAAACCATGCCTCCCTGATAGTTTTGTTCTATAAATATATAAATCCCGCCACTTTGCATCTGGAGCTAGTCACCAGCACTCCTGGAATCTCTTGTTTATCAATGCCACCGACCCAGTTATGTGCCTTCAGGATAAGGCCTATCAGGTTTTACAGCTCCCACCAGCCCTGTGCTCTCCCTAGTTCTTTTAAAAAAGCTGAAGTCATTTTCTTCTTCAAGGAACATTGCAAAAACACTTTAATAAAATATAACTTTTTTCAAGGCAATGGTTACCTTATGCTAACAACTATATGTCAAAAATATGTAAAAATGAACATGAAGTAAAGTCACTTCTCTTGTTAAGAAGGCTTTGTGGGCAGTGCGAGAAACTCACACTAGCAGGTACCTTCATTAAGTGGTGTGCAGGGGCCTGGGGGCCTGGGCTCACCCGCTTCATCTCCTTTATAGTTGGAGAGACAGTGTGCAGGGAAGCGTTGTAAGTGGAGAGCACCAGAGAAAAGGCCCCAGGAGCGCGAGCAGGTGTGGGGTCAGGCGGCCTGGACTTGACACCGAACCTAGCCCTGCTTGGGCTGTGACTGAGGACACACTGAGCTGCTCATTTTTCAGACAAAATTCTCAGGAGGGACAGGGTAAAGACCAAATGAATAGGTCACCAAATCCCATTCTTGGGGTGAGCGCATGCACCTCCCGTCTGTCCTCACAAGGGACACTCGTTGAGTCTCTCAGACTCTTAAGATTCGTTCTGCTCAGGCTCAGGGCAATCGCACCAACAAGAGATGAGGAACGCCCACGCACAGGTTCACTCCTGGGATGCAGAAGTCCAAGATCAGGGAGTCACCAAGGCCAGCTCCTCCTGAGGGCTGTCAGGAGGGGTCTGTTCCAGGCCTCTGTGCTCACCTCCAACGGTCGCTGGCAATCTTTGGCACCCAAGACCGTCACCTCATCCACTGGTATCATCCTTGGGATTCCACTTGTGCACATATCTGTGTCACCATTTTGCCTTGTATAAAGACAGCAGTCTTATTAGAGTAAGACCAGCCCCAGTCCATAAAAGCTTTATCTAAACTTAACTAATCATATCCACAACTGAGACCAGAGGAAAACGGAAAGCTTTATAGTAACAGCTTAAGAAGAAACAAAGAGGCAACTACACCCTTGTGGGATAAGCAGCGGAAAGAAAATCAGGCTGCCAAGGAGGCAAGCAAGCCCTTGGAGTCCTTCAGAGAGAAGGGAGGTACAGGCCAGCTGGGTGAGACCTGTGCAAGCATGGATGGTGGAGGATCTGACTGACCTGCAGGGTGGTCATAGCACATTTTTAAGCACATTTTGGGCTGTGTGTAACCCTATAGACCTGTGCAATAACTAAACTCCACCCTGTCCAGTTCCTGATCCAAGAACTAGACTATTTTCTCTTCCTGGAGATTAATAAACCACTGAGAGCAACAATTCATCCAAACCACCCTCGTAAGACACCAAGCTACAAACCAGATTGTTAGAGCATTGCTTTCTCTCTGGAGCTGACCAGGCCTTGAAGCATGAAAGGTGCTCCAGTGTATACACTGGCCCCTGGGCAGTGGGCTTGGAGTTCCAGCCTGGGGCCTGGCTCTCTCTGTCTGCCTCAGCTGCCAAGGGATGACTCTGTGGGTGGGGCAGGCATAGAAGATCCTGATTTTGAGAGAAGAATGAGAGCTCAAGATGAACACAGCCTTTAGAAATCTTCCACAGTCTGCTTCCATGAAATGCCCGTGTCCTGAGGCAAAGTACCAGTTGTCCCTCCAGGGTGGATACCTTCCATTCTCAAGATGACATAGGGACAAGTTGGGGAGTTGGGGCATCAGAGGGAGAGGCAGAAACAAGAGGGAGGAGTGATCTTGGGAGACATTCTCTCCTGGTTGTAGGAAACCTGATGAAGCCATCACCTTCAGAGGAGAGCTTATCTCCTTGGAGATGGACACAGTCACTTCCGGTTCATGGAAGTCACTGTCTGGCTGCAGGGGCTGGGCCTCTGGTTGTTGGGACCCCTTCCCTCAGCCTTCCTCCTTCATCATCACATGTTTTATTCTAGCATCTGGTCCCCTGAGTTTGATAACGCTGTGCCTCGCATGGATGACCTTCTGTTTTAGTGCTTATTTAGCAGAGCTTCTGGAACCCAGTCCCCACTGGGACATCTCCAGAGGGAGCTGCAGTCTCACTGCCCCTGAGTGAAAACCACAAATCAGCTGTTTGCCGAGCTCTTCCTTGGGCTTACCTGTCTTGGAGATGTCTCTTCCTTGACTGCAACTAAAGCTGATAAGAAATTTCTGCAAAGTGAGTGGTGACTACCTCTGGAAACTTTATATTCCTCCCAATAGAGAAGCAAGAAAAATGAAAAAGGGCCATTGTGGTCTTCCATCTTTCTCTTGGTTGAGGAGCCAGGTCCTGCCTTTTGATCCCTGCTCATCTTTGGGGTTTTGGACAGAGCACAATTTTGAATGTTCAAGATGGGGAAATCCATCAGCTCAAGCTGTTCTCATGTCATGAATCAAGTGGGGCAGTTAGCTGACCATGCTGAGAGTCCCTTTTTGCCACTTGAGTCATCATTCTAGCTCTGGGTGTTTGTCAGAGAATCATTTGTCACTTTTGAAAATGTCATTACTTAGGAAATCAACAAACATTACAACCATGGTTAGTGCTGCTGGAAAGCTCTATTGCTTGATGCACATTTACTGGAAAAGCAAAAAGTATGAATCTGATCAGCCTGTTAGGAAGCATATTACTACCACAGCCATCATCTTTGTCCCCAAATACCTCAGCTCCTGCACTTCAAAAGCATGTTCTTCAAAAGCCATTGTGTTGGAGAAACACGGTGAACTGTGCTCCTCTGATGCTGATTCTTTTTTTACAAAAAGAGGAGAACAACAGCAACAGAAAAGCTGTGCTGTTCCAGCAGAGCTCTCTGCAGGTGCTGCTACCAGCCTGCCCACTGTCGGCTCTGGTCAGAGACACTGCAGATTTTCTTTTTGTGTCAGTTCATGTGGCTTTCTGTTCAGAGATCCTCAGTATTCTTTCCACTTAGGTCAGCTGATCACACTCTGACTGGTGTCCCCAGTCCTTGGTGCTCTCATGCTTGGTGGCCCATCCGCTAAGGACGTGATGAGGGGCGGCATCTTGGCCTCGAGGCTCTGGACCTTGAGCACGCACGTGGAGTAGCTTTCTGAATCACCAGTTTTACTCACAGACTTTTGGGCAATTCAATAGTGATGTAGCAATGGAATTGGGAGTTCAAACACAATTTACATATATTTTTTTAAAACCTACATACAACTTAAAGATGATATCCAGTGTTTCAAAAATATTTTATGCTGACAGTAGGTGTCATATGCAAGCCCCTCAGGCTCCTCGAGTGGGCAGAACTAGGGGCTGAACTGCACTCCCACAAAATGTGCTGCCAACCCAGTACTTGACAATGTGAGCCTCTTGGAAATAGGGCTCTTGGTCACTGCCAGGATGATCCTTGCATTAGCGATCACAGAAGCTGAAACAAGGAGTATGACCCTAAACCCAGGTCCCCCACATAGAATCTGTTCCAGGACAGCAGGCCTACCGGTGCTTGTCCTGCCAGCTCATCATATACCCCTCAGGCTTTCCAGAAAGCCACTGGGATTTCTAAAACAATATGGGACCCAGCCACAGAAAGCCTGGCCCAGCCCTGTGGTAATGATTTTTTAAATGAACCCTAAGTGAAAAACAGGGCCAAGTGGTAAAATGCTGTGTAATTTAAATACATTTTGAGACAGTCTTCTCTCCCTAAGCCAGTTGGAACAGAACACCATGGTGGTTATGTTTTTAAAAACAATCTTAAAGAGGAAAGAAAAAAGTTCTGCTTCTGATAAGCAGACACCTCTCCCTGGCTGTGGCTTCTACCTCTTTCCCCAAAGGCAGTGGCCCTGTCCCTACCCCATTCCAGGGACAATGGCAGCATGAAGGGCTGGTTTCAGTTCCCATAAATGGAGAGTGCTAACTGTACCTAGAGTGTAGAGAGGCAAAATGCTACAACGCACCTCACAAGGCCCACAGCAGCTCTGTGACAGCCTCAGACTCCAAACAGCCCAGCACTGCCGTTGAGAAACCTCGCTTCACACTGTAAGTCCTCACTCACCAACACACCTGCAGCAGAGCTAGACAAAGTATGTGGTGTCTGAGGGTCCATTATGAGGGGGAGAGGTATAATGGCTGAGATGTGCACAAGTCCTAGATCATCAAACATGAGCGAGTAGCTCTCATGATTGGCTCTAGTGATTCCCTGATTACAGGCATCATTTCCTGAAATCCACGGAGTGTGTGTCTCCTGCCTGTGTCATTGTCTACGGACAGACAAGAGGAGTTAAAAGGAATCTTGGTCTCTTAAGAATAATTACCATGTGAGATAGGAAGAAATGACTGGGCAGACAAGTACAACTGACAAACTCCTCTAAACAATAAGACCGGGCCAGCTGGCCAAATAGCTCAGCAGATTAAAGCTGCCTGCTTAGGCAGACGACTTCAGAGGCCTGGAGTTTGAGCCCCAGGCCTGCCATGCCAGCCCTACCCAGGGAGAACACTGAGACACTTATTGAGACTGGGTATGGTGGCACATGCCTGTAATCCCAGCTTTTGGGAGACTGTAAACAGGAGGATCACTAGGAGTCCAGTCTACACAGCGAGACTCTGTAGACCCTGTTCACCCTGTCCTAAATACAAAATAAATGATAAATAAATAAACAAGGACAAGTGAACTGTGTATGCCTGAAGCTGAGTACTAGTCCTGAGGGA
Source organism: Ctenomys sociabilis (assembly GCA_004027165.1). Classification (NCBI taxonomy): domain Eukaryota; kingdom Metazoa; phylum Chordata; class Mammalia; order Rodentia; family Ctenomyidae; genus Ctenomys; species Ctenomys sociabilis. The sequence goes on from PVKA01019757.1 coordinate 30,260, forward strand.
TGGTGAGGGAGAGTAGTGGGAGGGAAATGGGAAAAAGGACAGGAAGTAAATTCATTCAGCACAGGAGAACATAGGGCACTAGAGAAATGCGGAGATGGACCCAGGCGGTGTACACTGCTCCTCCATTTAGCCAGTTACTTTCACTAAAATATGTACCATAAGCATGCAGGCACCTGAAGGCGATGAAGGCCGCTCCCCACAGTCAGGCACTCACCGTCACCAGGAGACCGAGGAGCGCACAGAAAGAAGCAAAATACAAAAGCATCAGCTGAAGAGGCACAGCAAGTGCATGTCACAGTGTTAGGAGAAAGGAGTGATGACAGTACAAGTTGGAACCAGGCTTTGGATAGAACTCAGAGCCAGAGTTGCTGGGGAGCTGAGCTCATCTGGGGCCCGGAGCAGAGCTGCAGCAGGGAGAGTCACGCGCACATGCTTTTTGGCTGCTCAGCCAACTTCATTTTCAAGTCATGAAATTGTCTGCTTTATTAAGAATCATGCTTCTGCATTTCAGCACTTGGGAGGCTGAGGCAGGAAGACTGTGAATCTGAAGCCAGTCTGGGCTACACAGAAGGAGGTCCAGGACAACCTGACTACAAAATGAGGCATGGCTGCAAAACAAACAATATCAAAACAAAATAAAATAACTGATACAGCAAAACCAGCTCCAGTCCTTCTGGGCAATGAAGCAAGACCCTGTCATGAAGTAAAAAAAGGCCTCAGTATGAAGGCTTTGGGTTCACTACCCAGCAACACATGTACACACATAAACCATGTGAAGCCGAAAGATAAGATTATCAGCATCCGTGAGGAGCAGGAGAGATGCTAGTCATAGAAACTCATGGCCCGTCTATGTTTTTCTCTTTCATTTGCCTCTGGCCTCACCCAGTATAGCAACTCTAAAAACTGTCCAGACTAAAAGCTACATACTCTCAAAAGGAACACTTCTCCATTGTTGCTGGGAGTGTAGACTGGTACAACTTCTGTAGAAATCAATGTGGAGATTCCTCAGAAAATTAGGATCAAAAGTCCCATTCAGACCAGCTATTTCCCTTCTGGGTATTTTTCCAGAAAAATTGAAAACCTCATGCCACAACGATATATGTGCACCCATGTTTACAGCAGCTCAATTTGTCACAGCTGAATCTTGGAAACAACCCAAGTGCTCATCAACCAAGGCATGGATGAAAAGATGTGTTATTCTAATATAGTGGAGTATTACTCAGCTATAAAGATAAATCAAGCCTTTTATAGGTAAATGAATACAACTGGAAGCTATGCTCATAAGTGAAATAAATTGCAACATGTGTAAACATCATTTTTTCTCCCTTGTGTAAGAACCTGAAAAAGTAAATAAAATCTGAAAGGTACAATAGACACAATAAAAGGGAAAGAAACTGTGCAAAAAGGAGTAAATAATTGGGATGAAGGAAAGGAGAAAAAAAAGGAAGGGGGAAAATCATATACACAGGATAGCTAAGGTGACCATACTACTAATTTCTATAGATTTGTGAAGGCAGCAGTTAATGCTTAAAATTTCTACTTTGTCTAATTCACATGCTTATTTCTGATAACCTGAGCAACTGCACTGAAGACAGCTGTGTGCACTGTAACAACCACTGTTGAATACTTATGTTGGGTTTTCTTTTCAAATTGTGTATCATTTCTAATGTCTCATCTAGGGCCGGGGAGATGGCTCAGTGGAATAAGCGCTTCCCTGGCAAGCGCAAGGGCCTGAGTTCAATCACCGGTTCCACAAAAAAAAAAAAAGATAAATAAAAAATAAAATTTAAAAAATAAAAAAATAATGTCTCATCTATTATTTTTCTATGCTCTTTAAACTAATTTAAAAAAAAAAAAAGACTATACACTCTGAAGACACACCAGTAATTCAGCAGCCTCAATGTTTTGCACACAAAATCTTCCCCAGAGCTACCAACAAGCAGTTGGACAGGCTGCCCTGTGAGCTTTCTCCTCTGTCAATGCAGCAACAGAAAGGTCAGCAGCCGGACGCAGAAAGAGCAGAAGGGTCCTGAATAAACACAGACAGTTTAATCAACCATGAAGAAACCCAAGAGTTGACTGAAAGTGCTTTGTCAGGAGCAGGAGTGAGGCCCCTGCCCTCAAAGAGAGGCAAAGAAGGTTGGAGGTCATGTTGGCTGGCCACCGTGGTGGAAATGTCAGTAGGAAGACTCTGAAGCAGAAGGCAGAGAGGAAGAGCAGCGCGGAAGCTGGCATTTGAGCCAAGCTGGCAGACAAATATTTCTTAGAAATAAGGCAAAAGATTTAGTTCTATAAGAAGGAAAGATACTGTTTTCAGATCTACCCCAATGCCTTGCGAATTTTTTTGCCCCTTCAGGCTTTTGTCTGTCAAGCCTGTCATCTCTGATTTCAGACTCCTCAGGGTATTTGGAAAACTGGCTTATTCAAATTACATCAATGTCCTTTACTCGCATCTAAAAACTCAAGGTCAAGCTATGTTGATATGTGAAAGGGAATTTAGATGAAGGAAGACTGACTCCTAGTCTCTGGCCCTGTAATTACTTTCTTTGTGAGCCTGAATACCCAATCAGATGGATGCCTTCTTTACACATTTTGTCACATTTACGGAATACCTTCAAACAAAGGGATCCAGAGACTCTGGAAACATCTGTGCCTAAATATATCAAAGCCTGTTTATATTTTTAACTGAAAAATCAAACAATTTTAGGTGAGCTAATCTGTGGTATCATAAAAATTGCATGTTTTTAGGTAATTCTTATGAGCATTTTGAAAATCATTAAATCACTTGATTACATTATGTCTTGAAAAAGGTATTTCTTAGATGTGAAGGCAACTGTAATGAAAGCAGGGGCAGCACTGAAAACAGTCTGCAGTGTGAAATGATTTGCATAAGAATTGTGATTTCACTAGAAAATCACTTTAAGGACAACCTTCCAGGATATTCCCTATTGACTCATGTAATTTGGTTGGTTTGTTCCCATTCCAATTAAAGGTGCAATTCATTAAAGAGTCTTTTATTTCATTAAAGCAAACTTTTCTGTTAATGTTATCAAGCATTGATGAGGCTTGTAAGTGAATATTCTTGACAGGAAAGAGAACTGGAACTTCCAAACCCTCTAGTTTTGTAGAAAGAAATCCTCATCTCTGTAAAAATGATTTTCATTTCTGCGATCTGGCCTGATTAAAATGTTTATGCCACTAGGCGCAGGCCAGTTTATTTTAGGTTCCACTCTATGAGCCCAGTGATTTATATAGAAGGATAATTGCACAGGAAGACAGTTGTGCAGTTTTCAACTCTTGAGGATTAGAAAAAAATTAAGCCAATTAAAGAATTCTGTCACCTGGAATTTCATGGGAGGAAGTGACTTCCTAAGGCCTTTGGGAATTATGGAGAAAACACTTTTCCCTTGAAATTATGTGCTAGCACATAAAGGAGTGAACAAGATTACAAGAAAAAACAGTAACTTGCCTCAGGAAACATGTTGCTCTTTTCAAGGCTAGATGAACAAGGAGCCCAGGACATGTTTCCCCAATTTACCTTTTCAGTTTGAAAAGCCACTGAATTCTGGTACATCATGATTGCTTGGGATAATAAAGGATATGTGTGTGGGGCACGGATGGCAAAACCACACATGGCAAGCAAAATAAGAACACTAGAGATCCTGTTTTTCCCTGTTTATTAACATTCTCACCAAGCTGTATACTTTGGTTACCATGGTTGTGTGGTGTCTGTTGCCACCACATATTTTTGTTTTTAATGAAGGCCAAACTATATAAAATCACAGAAGCCACGACAAGCAAAGACAGACAGACAGACAGACAGAGACACACATACACAGAGAGATAGAGACAGAGAAAGGGAGATGGGTAAAACAAGGAGGGGTTGGGAGAAAGGATGGGAGAGAGACAGACAGAGATAGACACAGAAAAGTGAGAGAGAGACAGACAGATAGAGGGAGAGAGGGGGGGGAATGAGGAGGGAGAGAGAGGGAGGTAGGAAGAGCAAGGTAGAGAGAGAGGGGGAGGGAGGGAGGCAGAGAGAGTGCCCTGGCCTCATCTGAGTAACAGAAGCTGCCCAGTGTGTTAGAAGAGGTTGGGTGCATGGCACCTGATGCTTCTCCCAGCCTCTCCTCCTGCCTCTGCCTGCCCCCTAGTGGAAAGTCTGGGAAAGAGTGGGAGTCCACCCACAGGGTCTTAGTATGGCTCCTAAGACCAGCCTCCTCCATACTGCTCTCGGACTCTGTCTCTACTTCCTGAAGAATGAGGACACCACTCGGGCCTTCTGGCTGAGCACCTCCACTTCAGTGTCATCTCTCAGGCCCCGTAGCCTCTGGGTGACTGCCCGGATCCCTAGCATGCAACACTTTCCTTGTGCTATATGACATAAGACATGCCTTTCCCAGCAAGTACAGATCATTCCTTAAGTTCTGAAAAACTGTAAAGAATCAGCTGAGTCCTGTGCTATTGGACAAGCTACCAGAAGTGAGGGCAACTCTGTAGCTCATCACTTATTCAGCAGAAACCCCCAGGTATAGGCCCCAAGCTGGGCCCAGAGACACAGAAGAGTCTGGGCCAAAGCTCTTCCCTGGAAGAGCTCCTGGCCTAAGAAGGACAGGCCATCTGTGGTTGCCCTGGAACACGGGCTATGTCCTTAAAAAGTTCTCAGCGCTGAGCTGCAAAAGCAAAGGCCACGGGGAAGAGGCATGAGCTCGGCAGCAAGTCCTGGCCACAGCAGGGCTCAGCCAGCAACTTCTTTGTTCAAATGACTCAGGTAAATAAATGAGGCCAGCACAGGCCGTCCTGACACCACGCACCTCCAGAATGCCTTGGCTGTGCTCGCAGCTGCTGATGTCACTGGTATTTTCATTCCTGCCCAAGTCACAGTGTTCTGACTGTATCTGCCTTGTGGATGTTGCTCAGAGGAGGCCAACTTCGCCACGAGCTCCCTCGGATGGTGATCAGCATGATTTTCCCACTGCAACAGCGCTCAGCTCCTGCCAGCACTCGGCACCGCTCTGCTCACTGCAAGCCTCCTTAATTTCTTGAAGCCCTATTTTCCACACTGCTGATTCACAGATATGGAGGACCTAGGGGGAAAAAGGCAATTATCTCAAATGACTCAGAAGCCCTGCTTGCCTGTGTGACCCATGTGCTGTCTTGTACTCTGCAAGCTGGGGTAAGGACACGGTCGTCCGTGTAGGAAAAGCTGGAAGAAGAAAAGAGACTGAAGTTTTTCTAAACTCCTGGCTCTTGGAAAAAATCAGAACAGAGAGCAAATTCTCTGACCTAGTCTGCCAGCTAAAGACCTGATCCAGAGGAGAAGGCGCGTACAGAAAGTCCCAAGCAGTGGCAGGCAGCCTGGAGCCTGGCACACTTGCTCCTGTGCTCTCATTGATGCAAACGTGTGCTGCATGGATGGCCACCACTGCCTGTCCTGTTAGACACCCTGGGCCCTAAAAGAAACTCTTCGCAGGCCTGGGAAGCGGAGCCAGCTGGTAGGCCTGTGGCCCTAGATTTACGGAGTTTTTACCAATAAGGGGAAATTGTCTGCCTTCTACAAAATTGCTGCAATGGCAGTCATGGGAAGTGAGAATCACCTCCAGGAGGGGAAGGCCGGTCAGGGGCGGCTCCTCATCACAGAACCCGACTGAAAAGTCTTCAGTCCTTGGAGGAAAATAAACCCCATCCAGCAGGAGCAGCCACTGCCAAGGCAGCCATCACTTGGGCTTGGCAGGGAAGGAAGAGTATGAGCAGGAGCCCCAGTGCCTGGGACTCAGCAGCGCTACCGATGGCGATGGCGACTGAAAGGGGAGGCAGGAAGTAGCAGTCCCCCTCACTGCTTCTGCTCCTTCCCAGAGGAGAGCTGGCAGGACTCTCCTGGGGAGGGAAGGGCTGCAGCTGCCCTGGAGGGGAGGCGGGGAGCAGAACTAAAGACTCCAGGAATCTACCTGAGAGCCTCAGTGTGTGCCTCAGAAATACTGGAGCATGGGGCATTATGTGTAAGGGTAAATGTGAGCTTCACATTTCATAATTAGTTTAAAGAAACTCATTAATACCTCTTTTAGGATGGTGTGCTTTAAATGATCTTCCTATGTCCTCTCTAGGTTTCATTTATTCTCATTCCTCCTGCATTCTTCAGTTTTTCCTCTATGTATCATCAACGAAAACCTGTAATTCAGGCAGTCACTGAACAAATATTGATTGAATATCTGTTCTTTATCAGGTTATTAGGTACCCAATAATACAGTGTTAGTAAAGACAGACCTGCTCCCCTCTCTTCATGAAACCTGCAAGATAGAGAAGATGGTTTTGTTCACGTGCCCACACAAATTAACCAAACTATGTGTGGGGCCCTGTGTATATTATGAAGGGATCTGATTTAATAAAGGAAATCTCTGAGGAAATGAAGAGTAAAATGAAATCTGAACAAACAGCAGGATTAACTTGGCCCGGGAGTGCTGAGCATCCCCAGGGCCAGGACAGAGTGCATGCTTTCAAGGCCGTTAGAAATGGCAAGCGTGACCAGAGGGCAGATGGCGAAGAGGATGAGATTCCTGGCCAGGCTAGACATGGGCCATACCCAAGGAGCCCCTGCGGTCATGACGGACATAGTGATGGGACTCAATGGGCACTTCAGCAAGATTGCCCTGGACACACTGTGGAGAACAGCCTGGAAAAACTCACAGATTGATGCCACTAAACGAGCTATGAACAAGTGAATTTGGGCCAGGAGAAGAGCAATGAAGGGGAAATGGGGAAAGGGCCTGACGACTGTCAGGTGGTGAAAGAGATAACCTTACAGTGTACTCCACACCACTAAAATCTGCCAACAACCTCCCCTGACAGTAAGCCCCTCTCTTCATCTGAGATACAAACAGCCTTCACTCTTTCAGGTCTGCTTGAGAAAGTCCATTTGGCTTTTTCTAGGGATAGCTCTGTGGTTTCTCCCTAACTTTCTCTAAATATGAAGAGAAGGAATGTCTGTGATGCCCGGGATATTTCAACCCCAAGGTCATGGGTTGAAATGACGTCAGCTCAGATTACAAGAATGTCAACCTTCTAGCTACTGTGACCTTAATTGATATGCAGAGATGGGAGCCTACTCAGGAATGGTGTTTTAACATCCTGCTGTGCTGGGCACCAGGGCTTGGAAAATCAAATGCAATCTCCAGCCCCCTGGGAGTTTCGGCCACTACTGAAACCAGAACCATAACTAAACTTCAGATGTGATGTGTCCCCAAGACATTCATGTTCTGGAGCCTGGTCCCAAGCATGGCAGTGCTTTGAGAGCTGGGCCATTTCTTTCAAAGATTCTTCAAAACGCTAGCATTGAAGGTCCCATTCAAGCCAGCTATTCCCTTCTAGGTATTCTTCCAAAACAAATGAAATCATCACTCCGCAGCAATGTATGTGCACCCATGTTTACAATAGTGTAATTTGTCAAAGCTAAATCCTGAGACAAACCAAATGCCCATCAACTGAGGAATGGATAAAGAAGATGCGATATTTTTACACAATGGAGTATTATTATTTAGCTATAAAAACAGATAAATTTGAGGCTTTTGTAGATAAATGGATGCAGGTAGAGACTATACTGATAAGTGAAATAAATCAGATCCACATGTGCAAATAATGTATTATCTTGCTAGTGTGAGAACCTGAAAGAGTAATGAAAATTTAAAAGGTACAACAGATGCTGTGAAAGGGAAAGAAATTGTTCAATGGGCAGGTAAAACTGGGATGAGGAGAAGGACTAATGAAGGAAGAGAAAAAATACATTTAGGTATACATGCAGGATAGTTTGGATAATTGCTCTGCTGATTTCCGCTGGTCTTTTGAGAGGATAAGTTAATGCTTAAATTTTTTTTAACTCTGATTTTATTCTTACTTATAACTTGTTTTTGTTTTGTTTTGTTTCTTCACATGAATCTGGTAATCTGAGGAACTACTTTGAAGATAGCGTCATGTCATACGGCAACCATTGTTGAAATGTGGGCCTATGGGAAAGTAATTAGGTCCTGAGGGTTCTCCCTTCAGGAACACATTAATGCTTCCTCTCAGGACTCAGGCAGGCCTGGCGGTACTGGAGGAGTGCTCCTAATAGTAGCTTGATATAAAAAGAACAGCCCTAGCCCCTCCCTGGTCGCCTGCTCCCTGCTTCTCCACGTGGCCTCGCTCCATCCTCCGCACATGTTCTTTCCATTATGATGCCATCTGTCATGAGGCCATCATGAGCACTGTGCAGATGCTGGTGCCACGCTCTTAGATCCCCAGAACTTTGAGCAAATAAACTTTTCTTTATAAAGTAGCTGGCCTCTGCTCTGCTGTTATAACAACACAAGATGGACTAAGTGTGATATGCTGTGGCACAGGCAGAGACAAAGTGCTATGATAAGACCCTAACACAGGGCCCCAAGGTCTGACTAAGAAAGATGTTCCAGAAAGTTATTAGCCTTGAGAGGCCAATAATTTCACCCAGAGGAGACAGCTCCTACAAAGACACCAAGGCAGCTAAAAGTAAGGGCTACCAAAATGTAGCTCCTGGTCTAATAAAGGTGCTATGGAGAGGTGAGAGTAGAAGCACAGTTCTTCTGGGGGTCACAAGAGGGGCCCAAGTATTTGCTCTGAAGACTGAACTATAGTCATTTTCCTTTGCTATACGGCAAATGACTCGAAAGCTGAAGAAATTAAAAACAAACAAGTATTATGTAGATCAGAAATCCAAATGCAGCCTAGTAACCGTTTGGCGCAGTCTTGCACACCAGGACAAAAGTCAACTCCCAGTTCTGCAGAGTGAGAATCGCCTTCCAGCACAGCCATGATGCTCTTGGCTGGAGACATGTTCTGGGCCACATGGGCCCCTCCACAGGGCGGCTCACACCAGGCAAGTGAGAAAGGGGGAGGGAGAAGACTCTGGCTTTTGGTGCCCTCTACTTACTTAAATCCAAGCACTGGTCCTTTCAGCCCACATTGAAGGGGAAGGTACACAAGAGTTGAATACTAGCAATGGTCGCTCCTGGGGGCCATTATCGAGGCTGCCTATCACATACTGAGAGCTATTTAAGGTCCCATCTCAGCATCACCCCATTCCTCATAAATTATAGAGAGAGACACATAATTTCACTGCATATTAGTTTGTGCTTGTTGATGGGTACACTCTGGGCCCCAGGAGACCTGAGGAACAATGTGTTTCATTTCACGTCTCTTCCTAAGGACTTTATGCAACCCACTGAGCACTCAGACTGTTATTAGAGACGGATTCAGCCAAAAGCTGCCTGTGGGGGTAGAGATAGGTGGGAAGGTAGGGCAGCAAAGAAAGGAAGCGATCAGGGCCCCAAACTGAATAAAGAAAAAGGTTGCACACCAACTGCAAATTAGAAATGAATCTGAGTGGAACTAAGTATCTCGGTTGACAGCTCACACACGATGCTAACTTGCCACAGCTTGGCAGTGTGCTCCGTTTTCCCACATGAAACTGAAAATAGCTAGCGTTCATCCTGAGGGAGTTCTACTAAAATAAGCAACTACTGGGAGCCATACCTCCCTGCTCATTCAAGCTGGAAGAAGTCTGCAATTATTTTGCTGAAATTAGATACAAATTAAGTTGCCACTTCCGGAACTCTTTTTTTTCTTTACTATATTACAGAAAAGAAGCTCCTACAGTTTAGATCTTGCTTCTTAAAAATAAGTGTGCTCTCTGATAGAAATTCTGCAAAAACAGACGATTGATATTAATCTCTTGTGAGACTTAATCCCTTCACAAATTAAGTTTGTGATTTTCAGACCTGGATTTAGTTGCTTTGGATGCGGATCAACAAGCCAATAAAGAGAACTGGGGAGGGGAGCACTTGCCTACATTTCAGATACACCGTATGTCAGAGTGGAGGAGGGGCCTGCGCGGGATTGTCCCAGGGTGCATGTGGCTAACTCTCCTACATTTTAGTAATGGCCTGCAAAATGCTCCCATGGTTTGCATCCATTTGGACATAGAAGTTCTGCGGCATATTGAAAGGCAAACGGAATAGACAAATACACATTAAAAAAATAATCATACTTCGCTTGTTTTCCTTCACACTTGCCTAGAAATTATTGACAAACAGGTGGTGGGAATGTTTGGAGGACTTTCTACTATGGGAAGAGCCCCTGAACTGCACAATCTCCTTAGGAAAACACCTTCACCTTTCACCTGCCTTTTGAAGGAGTAGTTGAATTTCAAAGCTTCTAAGGCAGGGATATTTCTCCACAAATTTGAATCCAATTCCCCTTTGCAGAAGGCAAAGATGACTTTCTCTTCACTGTTGGAGACATTAGTCATAGATGAGGCACATTCAAAGTCCTCACGTCCCCCACTTCTTGCTCTTCCCTCGTACTCACCCTTATTCTGATCGAGTGCATCTTAGAAATGGCGTATTAAATGACTTTTCTGCGTAACCTTTCCTTCCTTGTGTGTGTAGCTCTTTAATTCTCAAAAACTTAATAAAATGTCACCCAAGAAAATCTTAAGGATGGTGAATTTCTATAACCTCATTTCAATTGTATGTGTAATTACATTTCTTTAATTAAGAAAATATTGTCAGTATGACCACAAGGATTCCCCAAAAAGCTCGGACCCCTTCCCAGCACCTGCTCCCCTGGGCGCGGTGAGCCCAGCTCTGCTTTTATTCTGACGGCAGAAAACAAGGCTCCAGTCGGCCCAAATCAAGGGCAAACTCAAAGCAACCACTTTTCCTGGACTTTCTGCCTTCTCGTCCCTTATTCACTCCAGGAAGCTGAAAATCTCTGTTTAAAGCCAGGACCTTCTCAGCCCTCACGAGACCGGGCGCGCTCTGGGCAACAAAGGGGACCGCCCCGGCCCAGGCGCGGCCCGGCCCGGCCCGCACCCTCGGCCTCGCCCGCCCGCCCGGCCTGGGGCAGTGCCCTCGGCGGCCTGGAACCCGAGTCCTCGCACCGGCGGCCTCAGTTCACAGAGGAGCCGCTCCGGGCACCCGAGCTGCCTCGGATCTGGGCGCCGCCCGGTACAGCCCGGGCCTCCGGGCCGGGGCAGCGCTTCCGTCCGGCCTTGCCCGACTGCCCCGGACCCGAGGAGCCCGCCCGGCCGGGGGCGCCCGCCCGGCGCGAGGCGAAGGTGCAGGGGGCCGGGCTGTGCCTGCGCCATAGGCCCGCCCCCCCCGCCCCCCTCGCCCCCCCTGCCCCCCCTCGCCGTCCCCTCGCCGGCGTCCGCCACCCCGGCCCC
>PVKA01019758.1:0-41495 GCA_004027165.1 Ctenomys sociabilis
AAGAAGAGGAAGAGAAGGAGGAGGAGAAGAAGAGGAAGAAGAAGGAGGAGGAGGACAAGAAAGAAGAAGAGAAAGAGGAAGAAGAAGAAGAAGGAGGAGGAGGAAGTGGAGGAGGAGAAAGAGAAGAGGAAGGGGAAGAAGAAGAATTACTAAATCTGCTTTAAGATACAATAGGTGGAACATTTGAAGACATAGTATAATAAATCCATGAGGAAACTTCTGAAAATTAACTGCATTTCAGTAAGAGGTTGTTAATTAATTATAGAAATTATTTTTAGTGAATGCTCAGTTAGTTAGGATCATAAGTATTTTATTGGTAAATATAATAATACATTTTAAGACTTCTGACAGTTTGTAGTTCAAGTTTCTCCTCATATATCATTTTGGTTGTTGTTATATAATTGTAGCCAGGGGGCCAGGGAGATGGCTCAGTGGAATAAACACTTCCCTGGCAAGCACAAGGGTCTGAGTTCAATCCCCAGTTCTGCCAAAAACCCCTAAATAAACAAATAATTGTAGTAATAAAAACATAAGCTTTATAACTCAACCTGTATTTGTGGTACACTTCTTTTATTTATTGTATAAAAAATATTCAAAACAAAATAATAGAAAAGTACCAATGATTAATATATTACATATTATCTTCAAAGAATTTACTCAAATCACAAGATATGGGAATTAAAAAGTGCTAATATTTATTATAGAATTATGACTCATTTTTAATAGTTTTTAAGAAATTCATTCATAGTTCACAAATCACCATGAACATCCCTTGTGATTACTTTTTGCTGGATTTTAAAGACATCTATGGACCTGGAGAGCTCAGGGTGGCCTGGGAGGCTGTCTCAAATTTATGGGTGGCTTTACCAATTTGCTCCTTTCGGTCAGCTGCTCCCCTTGCATGACCCAAAATCCCAACATGGCTTTCAGCAAGGCAGCAGCAGACATTCTGCAGCTGAAATTGCATCAGGACCACGACTGGGCCATGAGCTGGAAGTCCAACCTGGTTGCATGACTTGGCTTCTCTGCCACTCCAACAGAGTCTTCTATATTGACAGGCATGCGTCTAGGGCTGTCCCATTGCAAGATTAAATACTACTGTCAAAGACATCTATGGTCACTCATATTCGTACTGGATGACTAAGCTTTCACTTTAAATACACAGGTGAATTTTGGAAGACAGAAACATTACTTACTGTCCTAATATAGATGTGGAAGAACCTAATTTAGACCAAATACATGTGTATTAATTTGTCTAAGGTCCATCCTGTCTTTTATGTGAACAGCACAATAGATTTTACATATTATTGCTGATTGATTTATGTCAAAATGCGTTTCAAACATACCTTTAAAAACTTATCAACTGTTTGATGAGCAGTGCATTATTCATTTCTAAAGAGAAAAATAATATTTTTCATGCTTCTTCATCCAAACAAATTTGTGATTTATTTTAAAAACGTTGAGAATTTCAAAAATTATGTTCCTCTTTATATCAACTTGCTCTTCATGACGAGGACAAACAGAAACATTTTATTGGAAAAGAAATTCTTAGCAATGCTTTAACAAAAGCATTCTGCATGCTGTGATTCATAAGAAATGACACCCCACATAATTGCGTTCGAGCATCTCCTAAGTGTGCCCAGCCAGAAGTGTACTAAATCACACTTACTGCCCCCAGCTAGTCTTTAATGCGTTTATTTCTGGCCCAGATCCCAACCTACAAAACCAATAAATTCTTTTTTATACACGAAACTGTCTTTATTATCTTTCCTGATGCTGCACTCACTGGTCTTTTAATGGTTGAGTGGATCCCCATAGTGCCATTGTTATTATTACATCTCACAAACAGGCATAAAGCAAGATTAAATAGTCTTTCATAGTCTGAGGTCAAGGATAGGTAACCTTTACTTTCACTGTAAAACTGAACTAAGATATTAATCTTACTTCTCTTTGACAACAAAGGCTTTTTGTCCAATACCAGATTAAAATTAAATTTATAAAAATTCCCACATTTCAGGGGAGCTTTAAAAGAGTAATTTATTAATGAAATATCAAATTAAAAAGACAGTACTTTTCGCTATGCACGAATAAGATTCTAATGCCTTTCCCAATCCAAAATCCGGGATCCTTGAGTGGACTCTCCTTGTGATGCAATTTATTAGCCAATTAGTGTAAAAAATGAAACGTGCCAATAATATGCTAAAATGAGACAAGGCTAGAGCTGTCCAGACTGCGCATTTTTCTGGGTAATTCCAAGTGTGTATCAACTAACTGAAGGCTGTAACTGCAGGCACCATGCAGAGCACATGGGGCTCACTAATAACCAATTGCTCCTCTAGCACAACGTAATTTGCCTACATCTACCTGGGAAATTAAAATGCCGGAGCAAATTTAACAGTATAGGTAATATTTTCTTAGTGTTTTTTTTTAAACACTGAATTTAGTAATATTAGCTTGATATTGAATCTATTGTGATTATTTTTGTATAAAGAAGTCTTTGCTGGACAAAGTGTTGTCCTTTGTTCTATACCTTTTCCGCACAAAACACTGTTACTCAATTTGTAGATGGTTACTACTTTTATTAATTGCAGGAAAATATTTTACAAGAAAGCTATGAATTTTTACATGCTATAAAAATCAGGGAAAATTTCAAATAGAACCAAATCTAAATTCAAATTTTGATGATTTTGTCTTCTGAGGATTTTGGATTTATTCTTGACTATGTTTCAAAATATTGTACATTTTGTTGTCCATGTCTACTAAGCATGTAAAAATCCATCCAGTGACTTTTGTTACAAAACAGGAGACACATAAATTTTATTAATGCACAATGTGTATATATTAAGATTAATTAACTTATTATCATTTTCAAAGGTAGGACGAATATGTTCTCAATACTAATTCTCATTCCAATCAATTTCTAAAATTAAAATTAATGAAAATATTTTTAAAAACCTGAATCCTGTATTCTAATGTGGAAAATTAATTGGTTTCTCAAAAATTTATTGTTATTTAATATGTTGCAGCCAATAGAAAACTAATACCCTAAGAACTCAAATGGATTAGTTGAACATAACCTCAAGATGTTTCAAAATTCAATTAAACAACATAAATTTTTGGAAAATGTAATTTTATAAATCAATCAAATTTGTAATGAAATAGTAGATAATTCAACATAATAATAATCTCATGCAAAGAATTATGATATCTAACAGCAAATAGTTGCTATTATCTATAAGACAGAAGATGAGGGAAATGGGAAATGTATCTGAAACACTGAAGCTAGCATCAAAAATTTTAAAAATTTTGTTTCAATGAACTATGATTTCTGTACATTTTCCTTTCAATTTAACTTTCATATCCAGTTCTAGATCATCAAGACTGAGGAAAATCATAGTATGTGCTGTAAGAATGTATAATTAAAAAATTCAGGAAGAAACATTACCATCATTTTACTGAGTCTCTTAACATCAGAGGTACAGCATATTATGCAAGAGACAAAATACACTTTAAAAGAAGCAAAACACAATTTGTGTTAAAGGAAGGTGCTGTTCCTTAATAGTTAGCAACTACTTTCAAATGTACTAATAAATATACACTAAGAGTATGCCCTTTGGGTCCTTCAGGATATTTCGTTAGGTATATTATTAGCTTTTTCAGGTTTCAAGATTTACTGAGACATAATTTTAAAACATAAGATTTTACTGTGTTTTTCTTAAAATATATTTGATTGTTACAGGGTCTCACTACACACCTCAGACTTGGTGTCCTCCTGCTTTCAGCCTCCCCAGAGCTGGGATTACAGGAGTCACGTCCGAACTCTGGCAGCTCAAGTGGCCTGGGGCAAGCGCTGACATGGCATCTGATGCTGGTGATTGAACCGCAGTCCCTGAGCTTGCTGAAGCTTGCCTACACTCGTCTAAGCAGGTGCTTTAGTCCACTGAGCCATCTCACTGGCCCAAGATTTCACTTTTGGATACTTATTAAATATTTTTAAATACTTATTAATTTCAACCAATCATCAACAAAAGTAAGAAACACCCAATTTTCCCAGGAAGCTTGTCTTCTTTGGCAATCTTCAAATTGGACAGGATTTACATTTTGATACCTTACAATTCCAGAACCTAAATATTTCCAGGTTACAAGGGAGCACACTGATTAGAATTCTAAGGCAAATACTTTGTGCCAGAAATAAGCTATTTTAAGTTTCACTGATGCATTTGAAGTATGTATGACTGTGCAAATTTAAATTTTATGGTTCAAAAACTGTTATTTGAATTATGATGATTTCTGAATCCTTAACAGGAACTCTATATATTTTTATTTTTACCCCAATTAAAGGTTTGTACTCAATCTGTCAGACCAGTCTGCCAATCACAAGAATTTATGTGATTTTTCAAAATGAATCCAATGTTTAGAAATATATTCAAATTAAATAAAATGAAACCTCTAAAATGATTCATTTCAGTATACACTATTTTAAACATTTTTGAAACATTAAGAAATCTATGCATAAATAAGATAACAACAAAATCTCTTATTTACCATCTGTCATAAAATGTCATCAAATGAATTAATTTGAATCCAAGTAAATACTATTGACTGTTATATGCAAGATTTTGATAAGAACTCTCAAGAAAAAATATATACAAAGGCCTTTAAGTCTCATTAACAAAAGAGTAAAAATAAAACATATTAAGATCCTCCTACATGTGAAGAGGAAAAGGTATTTTAAGATGTTTTAGCTTCATTGGCACTATGAAATAAATTTAAATTTCTCAACTATGAGGCTAATTTGTCTGTGTTCCTGTTTCCTAGTGACAGGTCAGATATGTCAGTTTTCCCTTGTATAAAGAGATGACAACATAATCCAATATTTGGAGGATCAAATATTGAATTAATATAATCAAAGTGGGGCTGAGGAGATAGGTGGACAGTCCAATCACCTGCCTGCCCAGCCCAAGGGAGCACACTGATTAGAATACCACGCTGCTGTGTTGCCCATTAAAACAGGAGTGGTGGTGCTTCCCCGTAATCCCGTCTCAGGAGGCTGACACAGGAGGGTCACTGTGGGTCTGAGCTGTGCAACAAGACCCTTCAAATAAATAAGTAAATAAATAAATAACAGGTAGAAAAATTTTAGAGCCTGAATTATAGATATACTAATATTTCAGAGAAGCTTTAACTTTGTGCAAAATATTATTATTATTATTATCATTAATGGTACTACATAGGAAAATTTGGAAATGAATGGTATTGGGTTTTCATATTAAACTTCTGCAGTAATTGTAGGTGGTGCTATCACTACACAGTATCTTTAAAAAAAAAAGCTCTGAAATATTTTGTTTACTTTGTTATTTTCTATACTATGACTGAGTTCTTCACTTTTTATCAAAACATGTACCTATTCATCAAAATGTTTTAAAAATATTAAAAGAAGTCAAGGATTTTGGTTTCTGGTAAACAAAACAAGTTCAAATAAAGCTAACCAAGAAAGTGAAAGATCTCTGCAATGAAAACTGAAGAATGCTGAAGGAAAAAAAAAAAAAATGAACGCATTAGTGGATAGGAAGACCACGCATGAACTTGAGCTGATATTCAAGTCACTGTATTACCAAAACTGATCTCCACCTTAAATGCAACTCCATCAAAATATCCATGACATTCTTTGCAAGAAAGTTAAAGAATCTTAAATTTCCTAGGAAAACACACAGGAGGAGCCAACACAAGGACAAGAACCAAGATATCACAATGCCAAATTCAATAATACATTACAAAGCCATAATATCAAAAGCAGCATGGTATGAACACAACAACACATGCACATGCCGATAATATTAAAGACAGAAACAGACGTATACACTTACAGCTCTTTGACTTTTTGACACAGAGACAAGTAACACAGATTGAAGAAAGGCGACTTCTTTAAAAATGGTGCTAAAGTTTAATGTGGATATAGAAGATTGAGACCTGATACCTATCTCCCATCTTACACAAACATCAATGCAAATTGCTAGAGGAAAATACAAAGGAAACACTGGAGATCATTGCAGCTGGCAAAGACTCCCTGAAAAGGTCTTTAGTAGCACTCAGAGCAATATCAAGCATCAGCAAACAGCAGTACGTTGAGGTAAAGATCCTCTGCATTCCGAAGGAAAAAAGTCAACAGCAAGACAACCTAAGAAAATCTTTACCTGCTAGTTTTCCGATGGAAAATTAACCTATAGAAAACATAAAGATGTCAAAAGTTAGCACCAAAGAAAAAAATGACACAACCCATACATGGAAAAGATGAACACAAAATTCTCAGAAGAAAAGTAAATGGACAATAACTGTACTAAAAGTGTTCCATGTATTAGGCCATCAGGAAAATGCAAGTCCTGGATACAAAGCAAGGCATCCAATCTTTAATGTATTCCTGAAAGCATTAAGTACAACACACTGAGGTAAAACCTACAAACCAACAATTTATAACAGTAGTGAAGCTGTGGGAACTGCTATGTGCCCATTAAAAAATTAATGGACGGCTAGGGAGATGGCTCAGTAGAATAAGTGCTTGCCTGGTAAGCCTAAGGGCCTGAGTTCAATCCCTGGTTCTGCAAAGAGGAAAAGAAATTAATGGGAGGGCCAATATAATAGCTCAGGGGACTTAACACCTGCTGGGCAAGTGGTAAGCGCCGGGACCAGGGCTTGATCCTTGGCACCACACACTGCATGGGCCCCACCCACCGGCATGCTGAGCTGACCACTGAGGCCAGGCATGGTAGTGCATGCCTGTAATCCCTGTGTGGAGGAGGCTAAAACAGGAGGATCACTCCCAGTCCAAGCTACATAGTGGGACCCTGCACAAAATACAAAGTAATAGTAATAATAAATAACTTAATTAATATATAAAGAAAACCCAGTGTATATTTTCAATGTAACGATAATTATAATGAAGAATAAAATCATGTAGATTGTGAGACAATGGATGGAGGTGGAGACCATCATGTTAGGCACAATAAGCCAGATTTGAAAAGGCAAAATTTTCATTTTTTTCCTTAAATGTGAAATTTAGACAAAGAAGAGACAGGTAAAGAAGGAGAAGATTTAGAGGAAACGAATGACTGGAAATTAGAAAGATAACTATTAAAGAAGAGAAATAGGAAAAGGTAGAGGCATAGTTGAAGAGAAAATAATTAAAGTTCATTGCATGTGATTAACCAAAATATATCAAT
Source organism: Ctenomys sociabilis (assembly GCA_004027165.1). Lineage (NCBI taxonomy): Eukaryota > Metazoa > Chordata > Mammalia > Rodentia > Ctenomyidae > Ctenomys > Ctenomys sociabilis. The sequence goes on from PVKA01019758.1 coordinate 7,218, forward strand.
TAAAGCCATATTATATTAACCAATATCTACTCATTAAAATTGAGCAAAACATTGATATGTTAAACCTGCTTCAAGAAACAGGAAAAATAGCCAGACATACATAGAAACCAGCACTCTTTAAGAGTTTTTCTTAAGCAGCACACCCAGTGATAAGCGCAGACACGTGCAACACAGTGGACTTCGAGTTTTCAAGAGGTGCTTCACAAGAATGGAAGCATTTAAATAGAATCACAAGGCAAAATGCGTGTTAACTGGCCTAAATGAGAACAGGATGGTCTAGAGCTACCTGCCATGCGTGAAGGAAGGGAAAAGAGCCACTGGCTCAGGGTTGACAAGGTCACAGCAAAGAGCCTGACACAGGTTGCCAGGGCTGGGGGATGAAGGTCTTTGTCCGAGGACAAAGATGGTGTCTTCCTATTCCATAAGCACAGTGGTATCATAATGCCTAAAGAAAGCAAAGCACTGGAGTCAGGGAGAAATGTTTTCCAAAGACAGTGCTCTTATGAAATGCACAGAGGTGTGTATTGATGTTTTATGTAGGAGTGAAAAACAGATTTCAGAAGCGACCAAGAATCATTGCCCATGGGGCTCACAGAGAAGAAAAAGAAGAAGGCTGAATGCCTTCCTGCACTGAAGAGATGTATGTGAAATGCAAACAGAGCCACTGCTGTGGAGCCCTATATGTCAGAAGAGAAAGTTTAGGAACTGTCCGAGTGTTTTCCTTTCGTCAGTTGTCCTGAGGCACCTAAGGGACATAAGGGGATGATACCACTTAAACAGAGAAAGCAGATAATCTCATAGAGCTGCGGGAGTGAGGTTCCATACCTTGTTAAACTAACATGAAATCTAGAAGAAAGAATCTCCAGAGACAAGGGGAACTCCTTGTGTGCAGGGTTTGCCCAATCCCTTTCATAGAGCTCTTCTGGCTGCTTAGGAACTGTAAGCCTTTCTAGCAGAAACAGTTGAGGGCTGGGGACAGAGAGCAGTGGTGGAGTCCTTGCTGAGCATGTGTGATGCCCTGGAATTGATCCCAAGGGCCAGGAAGCAAAAAAGTCATAAACTATGTTCCAAGCATGTTCATAGGCACACATATGAGCAGTAGAATGACAATAAAAACATAATTGCTATTCTGCACTGTTGTCATTCTTTAATCTGAGATGCCAGAACATTTTGATCTGTGTGTTTGTCTTCTTGAGCAACTGTCATAAAATAGGTGTCAAGACTTTGCAGTCTTCCTCAGTGATGCCAAGTAAGAAATCCACCACCTGAGAGAGTGTCATGCATTTGCATCCAGATGTCCACTGTTCGGGAACTGCCCCCATGTGTAAGCTGAGCTCTGGGGAAAACATGGGTGTGTTAATAAGTGTTACTCTGTTTCATACCCCTTCCTGTCACTGAAGCATTCTAGAGTGAAACCCTCACTATACCTGAGCATGATCACTATCACCAACAAATAATTTACACATTAAGGTTGTTTTTTTGGAGTAAGATGCTAGTTGCTGGGTGGAATTCATCAGCATTTTTGGAAATAGAGAATTGATACTTGAAAATAATTCAATATTATGTACCAGTGTCATGCTGTTTTCTATTTCTTGAGTAGATTTTAGTGTGTTTTTAAATCATATATTATTATGAGTAGAAAACTTTTAACAATATGCATTACAAGATTTTCTTTTGAAAAATATGTTTCAACCACAGAATTAGTTTTTTAAACCTAAAATATAATTTATTTCTCAGATTATATTACTGGACATGTGCAGTATGTTTCATTCATCTTTTTTTTAATAATGCATACATTATTTTATGCAGTATGAGTTTTTAGCATAAAATAATGTAGATATTAGAATATATGCACATGTGGGCAGGGGAGATATCCCAGCAGAGTAAAGCTTCTGCTTAGGCAAGCTCAGATTGGTGCAGGGTGCCAAAATTCAATCCCTGGCACCACGTGCTGCACCAGGCTGAGCTGGCAGAAAAACAAACAAAAAAATGCATATGTGCCAAAATAAGACCTTCCTTCAAAAAGTGTGATTTTTGCAAAATGGTTGTATTCTTTTCAAATTCTTCAAAACACACACTATTATAGTTTGTGTCTCTTAATAAGTTAGATAATTAGTAAGACAATCTGCCAGATTCAGCAGCATTGGATATGTTTATATGAATAAAATGTTATGACAAAGCATGACTAATGTATATAATCATGAGAATAAATTAACACACTGTTGATTTTATAAGAAAATAATGAAGATGGCAGATTATTTTCTTTTTTGCTTTTGTGGCCAGCTCAGCCCACCCTAAGGTGCTGGGGATTGAACCAAGGTCCCTGTGCACTTGCCTAGCCTTGCCTAAGCAGGCACTTTAGACTGCTGAGCTATCTCTCCAGCCCTGGAAGACTATTTTCGAGCATTCCAAGATCTCAACAAGCTGGGCATCACTCCTTATTTAAAACCACTGCCTATGTAATGTGATTTTTTTCTGTACAGAGGTCATGTGTCAAAAGTTCTTTTTCATGCAGAAAAAAACATTTAGTTAAGAATCTTGGCTCATTATCTGTCTAGGACCCAAAGAGTATCCTTCTCTTATGCAACAGAGGATCTAAGATATCGCTGGATTTAAGTTCACTGGACTCGTGTCTGCTGTTAGAGTAACTGACAGGACTTTCAGAGATAAATGTGACAACTTCTGACATCCCTTAAGAGCCCCAAATTGACAGGTATGTCTGCATATTTCCATATGCATTCTGTTGTCCCCGTAGGGTTTCACAAGTCTGAAAAATGCATTGTTCTGTATAGTTACTTCCTTTTAATCAAACGAATGAATAATCTTAAAGTAAATATAATAAACATTAACTAATGCTATTCACATAGTATAATGCTTAGCATTAATAAATTTGTAATTTTATAAAGAAAATCCTTGTTTTAAGAGACTTTCTAATGCTTCACAGAAAATAAATGTGAAGATATCTACTATTTAATTATTTATGATCATTAAAATGTATGTTTCTTACCACCATGCAATAAAAGTACAATGTAATAATAAGACAAACTTTCAAAATAGCATATGATAAAATAGGATTTAATGAATTACTTTTGAACAATTTGTGGATCAAGGAAAAAAAAAACTAAGAAAAGATTTCTTTTAAAACATGAAACACAGACTCGGGGATCAGGGTTGTATGCCCAGCGTGCCATGCTGATCACATCCTGTAATCCCAGCTATTGGGAGGTTGAAAACGGAAGGATCACAATGAGTCCAATCTGTATAGTGAGATCCTGTAGACTGTACTTAATACAAATAAATAAAGAAATGTGAAACAAAATAGAAACATAAAATACATGTTAAATATTGTCCAAACTTTTTATAAGAACAAATTCTTTATCAAGACATTAATTTTTCAAAACTTAAAGTGAAATTTCTTGAATAAACAACCTATCAGTGAATTCCAAAGAATGAGAAGAGCAAAAAACAAAACTAGTGCAGGGAAAGAAATAATAAAAATCCTAACCAAAAAAAATAAATGAAATAGTGAACAAAAAATTCAAAAGTCCTGCAAAATGAAGAGGTGGCTCTTCAAATGTAAAATATAAAACAAATCTATGAGGACCAGGAGTAGGCAAAGTCTATGCTAATTTGTACCAAATATGTAAAGAAAGACTAGTACTAACATTCCTTAGATCATTCCCAAACATGGGAACCAAGGGAGAACATACAGCACACTATGTAGCTATCTCAATGGACTAAAAAGAGAGACTTGAGGGTTGGGGAGATGGCTCAGTGGAATAAGCGCTTCCTGAGTTCAATCTCCAGTTTTGTCAAAAAAAAGAGAGAGAGACTTGAAAAAATATTGACATTTTTCTGATAAAACCTCAAAAATTAGGTGTGAAATGTTTACATCTCAACATAATGAAGATCATATATGATAAACCAACAATTACCATCACACTGAATGGAGAATTCCCAGGCTTCCTAAGATCTGCAACAAGACAAATTTCCACTTACTTTAATTTCATCACACAAGAGCCTAGAAATTTTATACAGAGCAAACAAGTAATAAAAAGGGCATTACAATTGAAAAGCAAGAAGTTAAATTGTCAGTGATTGCTGATTACTTGATTCTTCAGTACACATAAAATCCTAAAGAAACCACGACAAAAGGAATCTAGAATGAATAAATTCAGCAATGTTGGAGGAAACAAATCTACAAAGATCTTTAGCATCACTACAAAGCAAACACAAATTATCTGCAAAAAATAAAAAGCGGTTCCATTTCCAATAACTGAAAAGTTCTATGGATAAATCTAACAAAAGAAGTAGGAAATTTCTAAGTTGAGAACTGTAAGCCGTGACTAAAATACATTGAAGTACAAACTGGTCTGAATAAGGAAATTACATGGGTATGGATTTTAGCCCTACACTCAGGAAATTATATGTGTGAGAGTCTTGCACTTTAGACTCAACCTTCTCCTTGCCTGGGGCATCCTTTTAGGTGCAGCAAGCTGCATTCCTTATTAAGTTTTACTTTATTTTCGGATTGATTATTTCTATGAGTGAATGTGAGTGACACAGGATCAATATATCCACGGCAGGATGGATCCAACTATTACACATCACATCCTGGTCTTTGTTCCTGGGCCTGCCCATCCCTCAGTCCCTCCCAGATAACTGTCCCTTCCCCCTGCACTTCATCTCCCTGTGTCCTGTCATCCATCATTGCTTTTGTTTTTAAATTATTTAAACTTTGGGTTTTTCATACTCAAGAAGCTCTGTGGTATTTAAGCTGGTGTGTGATTCATTTCACTTAGCCTTTGGGCCCAATGTGCATCTCTTTTCCTGAAGTGGCTCAGAGCAATCTTTCTTTATAGCTACATAGTACTCCTCTGGATATGTATGACATCTGTACACTATCCATGCGCATCAGGGTGGTGATGTAGGCTAGTTCCAAGATCAACTGATATGAGATCTGCTGCTACAAATATAGGAATGCATGTATCACTGTAATAAGATACCTGTAACTCTTTGGAGAAGGTATCTAGAAAATGTGTGGTCAAATGGAATCATAACTGTGATTTTATTATAAAACACCATATGAAGAGAAAATGCAATGTATACTTTGAGGTGCTGTGATCAGCACACTAGACATGTGAATCTGCTCATAATCTCATCCTTCCTTTGTGGTGAGACTGAAAGCTCATTCTTTCTTTGTGTGTATGCTTTTCTGTACCAGGGATTGAATTTAGGACCTCAGGCTTGCCAGGAAAGCACTTGTGCTGTTGAACTATCTCCTGGGCCCTTTCTTTCCTTATAATACTTTATTACTGACTGTGTTCATGATCACTGGAATTGATCCCTTCTATCAATGCACATGTTGTCTCTGGAATATATTTTCATTAAAGTATGGATAAATATATTCCCGCAAGTGTGCCTGAAATTACCTTGCCAATAATAATTGGATCCATTCTATTATTTAAACCTGAAACCAAGAGATATCATCATATAAAAAGTGGCTTTGTTTTATAAATTAAAAAGATAATAAAGCAGAAACTAGGTCAGAAGTAGAAAGAGGATAATTTGTAACACAGGAAAATATGAAAACCTTAACATTTTATATGCCAACTATGATATTTCAATGCTACTTATAAGACTCTGGGAGACACTTTCCAATAAGTCAAATCAAATCATTTAGTAAAAACTGAGCAGCACCACACAATGCCTTTAAAAAGAATGCAAATGAAATGAGCTTTAACATTCATTTTAATTTTCAAGTTAATTTATATGTGCAATAACTTCTCTGAAAATCAGTACAAAATCCTATACACAAAAGAATAAACATCTTAAAATTTAAAATATCATGACATTATTTTAAGAAGGTTGCTTTGCTAAATGTTTAATCATAGATATTCATGGGGCCGGGAAGATGGCTCAGTGGAATAAGCACTTCCCTGGCAAGTACAAAGATCTGAGTTCAATCCCCGGTTTTTCCGCCAAAAAAAAAAAAATAAATAAATATTGATATCAACATAGCAACGTCACCATTCTAATTTACTTGATATTGTTCCATAGTTCACTTCTTCAACAATATAATTTACTGAAAATTACATATAAATATGTTCTGTAGGATCCCACATTACCCATCAATAATTCAACTTGATTGCCAGTTTAAACTGGTTATATAGCCAATCCAATTTGCTTCATAAAATTTGTTTTGAATTAATGGAACAATTTAAATATCATAGAAGTTCAAGTATCCATCATCTTTGCAGAGCAATTTTTCAAATCCTTTTAATAAATAAAATGATGACATTTGGCATAATTAGATTCAAAACCTCTCATGAAATACCATCCATTTAATACTTTGTACCACAGCTTTGGAAAAAAAAACCCGTAATGAACAATTAAAGCAAATGTCATCTCTTACTCAGCCACTGTTATTTATTTAGTGTAGAAAACATTAATAGAAATTCAGATACATTAGGACATTATAATAATCCCATCACATTAATAATGCAGATGGCACAAGGAGGTAAATTACACCTAAAGAGAACAAGTTTTGTTCCTGGTGTTCTTTCTTTAGACATTGCTCCCTCCACCTCCATAAGAAGACTCACTTAACTCCCCTTTTCTAACAAAATGCTACATATGTGGGCATATAAGCTTTAATAAAGATGACTTAATCACTCATTCCAAACTTATTACCAGTTTAAATAAATTAATTTGACATTTAAAGCAATGCTTTAATTCTTTCAGCACATTTTAGTATCTTATGTAAATTCTGCATGAAAATATGAGATAATTTGCAATATCTAATCTTAATATATGGTTTACAGTTGGGTTATGTAATTTCCACTTAAAGGCCCTGTGGCAGTGGCTAGCACAAGTTTGTCACTGTTGGAAAGAGCTAGAACCTTTAGACAGGGTCTACATGGTGGTTTCTGGGCTGGCATCCACTGGAATGGGATATTTGGACCTCATCTCTTGTTTTCCCTTTCCCTTTCCTTTTCTCTTTCACTTCTTTGCCATCATGAGATTAGCCACGCACTGGATTACCTGCTCCCTGTCAATGGGTTCTAGCTTCCCACATCACAAAAGTAAGTTCATCAGTTAATCCTAGGACAACACCTAGAAGGTGATGAGCCAAGATCAAGCTTTTATCTTGAAAAGTTGATTATCCCATGATAATAGGAAACTGACTGCTGCATCTCATACCTTATATGCATTAAGGGTTGTGTCCAGTTGTACCCTGAAGTCACATACAGTCATTGGGGTAGCTTCTAGAGTTGTGATTAATTCAGAATTCAATGTGGGGATTATGAGTGTGAGTGTTACATCCAGCCTGGGGTGGATAATCTGCATATGATGGAAGGGAGAGAGGCTATCAGGCTGCCTGCACCTCCCTTTGTTCTTTTCTTTTTCTTATTAATCTGTGTTTTAATGGGTCTCAAAGTTCTGTGACAGATTTTTTGTCAAGTTGTTTCCATTAAAAAGTATTGATTTTAAAAACTAATAACTTAAAAACTGCCACACCAAAAAAAAAAAAAAAAGTTCCACAAAGCATTCTCCTTTCCTTCTGAAGGTTTTGCAATGCATTGTTATCATTAACCAGTCTTTCACTATTAAACTTAAATGGCCAATTGGGAGAAATAGTTCTGAGACTGATCTTCCACCACTGATTAAGACTGGGGTGGCAGGTGGCAGGGATAATATTCATGTAGCCTTCTGAGCTTTCTGGGCAGACTTTGGGACCTTGCTGGCTCCAGAAGCCTTCTTGTCCACAGCTTTGATGACACCCACAGCAACTGTCTGTCTCGTATCATGAACAGCGAGATGACCCAGAGGTGGGTAGTCAGAGAAGCTCTTGACACACACAGGCTTGCCTGGAACCACGTCAACAGTGGCAGCATCACCAGATTTCAAAAACTTGGGCCAATCTTCCAGCTTCTTACCAGACCAGTGATCAATCTTCTCTTTCAGCTCAGCAAGCTTGCAAGCAATGTGAGCTATGTGACAATCCAGGACAGGGGCACAGCCAGCACTGATCTGGCCGGGATGGTTCAGGATAATCACCTGAGCAGTGAAACCAGCTGCTTCCATTGGTGGGTCATTTTTGCTGTCACTGTCCACATTGCCACACCGGACATCTTTGACAGACACGTTCTTGACATTGAAGCCCACATTGTCTCCAGAAAGAGCTTCACTCAAAGCCTCAGGGTGCATTTTAGCAGACTTGACTTCAGTTGTGATGCTGACTGGGTGATGCTGGGTTTCAGAACACCAGTCTCCACTCAGCCCACAGGGACAGTGCCAACACCACCAATTTTGTAGACGTCCTAGAGGGGCAGCTGAAATGCTTGTCAGTGGGGTGAGTGGGTGGGAGATTGCAATCCAGAGCTTCAAGCAGTGTGGTTCCACTGGCATTGCCACTTCTGTGAGTGACCATGCAGTGGCATAGACAAAACGACCATTGAGAAATTTGAGAAGGAGGCTACTGAGATGGGGAAGGGGTATGCCTTCCCTTCAAGTATGCCTGTGTTGGACAAGCTGAAAACTAAGCGTGAGCATGGTATTGCCATTGACTTCTCCCTGTGGAAATTTGAGACCAGTAAGTGTTATGTGAGGATAATTGATGCCCCTGGATATGGAGACTTCATCAAAAACATGATTACAGGTGTATCTCAGACTGACTGAGCTGTCCTGATTGTTGCTGCTGGCATTGGTTAATTCGAAACTGGTATCTCCCTTTGCTCTTTAATGTTTACCATCACCAGGAACTACTGCTCTCTGCCATGTGTCACTCTGCCTTAGAGCCAGCCAAGTATGGACTGAGACCTCCACAAACTGTGAGCTAAATCAATATTTCCATAAATTTTGGTGTCTAATATTTTGTCCTAGAAACTAGAGAAAAGTAAATGAGACACTGTTATCTTCATTGATTGCAAAATTATCTCTTTCCCTTACAGTGTTTCTATATTTAGCAATGGAGAAGCAGGGCTCATTCCTTAGTGGGGAGTGATGGAATTTTTGCCACCAGCTTCTTGTAGTCTACTGAGAAATGTTGACCATAGTCAAATAATCACAGCAATAAACATGAAGCCACACCCGATTGATGGAACAAATTCTACGCAGAATGAAAGCCTGTTAATAAGACATTTGGTTTGCACAATTATACAAGAGAAAGAAGAAACACACATAGAGGCAGAGGTAGTCTATGGGGTTCAAAACAGGAATTTCTGAAATGTCACCTAAAGAATGGAATAGTTCATATACTACTACCAATAAGAAACTCTTAAATGTAAATATTTAGATAACAGGGACTTATTGTATGGTTGAAATGCCTTGGAAGTGCTGTGAATGATTTATTTGAAAATGAAAGAGCAAAATAATAATGATAATAATAATAATAATCGTAATAATTGAGGGCCAGTGAGATAACTCAGTGGACTAAAGTGCCTGCTTAATCAAACTTAGGCAGGTCCAGGGGACCATGGTTCGATCCCTGAACCTGCATGCCAACCCAGCTTTGTCCTCAGAGCAAGCTGAGTTAATCAAAATTAAAAAAAAAAATAGTGAAAGAGCAATCTGAAACAGAGACATTTTCTAATTATGATTACTGTGTAAAATTCTGACATAAGATTTTGGGATTCTGAGAGCAGTGAATATTAGAATATAGTCAGCATGTTGAGTTTGCTGATGGAGAGATGGGATTTCACTACTATTCATAAGTTCTTGGCAATTTTCAGTAATATTGATATGCTTATAAGGAAGTATTACAGTTACTAATCTGGTATGAATGAAGAGTGATATTTTCTACTCGATTTCTTATCCATTCTGTTTTAATCACAATGTGAAAGTTAAGATTGACATCATTTTCCAGTGCAAAATCTGTGTCCGTTGTCCTGGGATCCTATTTTATTGGCATAAATTTGAATTAAGGATACTGAACCAACTAAGAAATGTTCAAAATGTCTATACTACAATCTCACATATTATTACATGCTAAACCACAAACATTTGATAAAACTCTATAAAGCATGGAACAACAAGGCCAGCCAGATAGCTCAGTAGACTAACGCGACTGCTTAGGCAGAGCTCAGGGACCAGGGTTCAATCTCCAGAACCACAAGCCATCATGGCGGTGCAGTCACGGTGAGCTGAGAAGACGACTGAGCCTGGGCATGGTGGCGTGTGCCTGTGATCCCAGTGCTTGGGTGGCTGCAAACAGGAGGATCACTGCAAGTCCGATCTGTGTAGTGAGACCCTATTGACCCTGTACTAAATACATTAAAAAATGAAAATAAAAGAAAAAGTCATAGAACAACAATGATGAAAACATATCTCTAACAGTTAATTAAAACAATTGAATTTTATTCAGGAAAATCACTTCTTACTTAATGGGTTATTTCATAAAAACCTTGGATTAGTCCTTTTTCAACCACTATGAACAAATGCTGGACAAGATCCACTGAAGGGCACAAGTTTCTTTTGGATTCGTCATTTCTGACTTTGACCCACTGACTTCCTCCTTCCCTAGTACGGCATTGTAAGAGACTCATGGGAGTCAAGAGCTCTTCCCCTCCTGGAGCTCAAGACTGAGAGGGAGGGCGAAGGGTGAAGGACAAGGTCCAGCTGCAGTGCCCACCTCTTCCCCACGGCCTGCTCAGCTCAGAATGTCCCAGAGCATCAGGCCAAAGAGGAGGCTGGCTTCTGGTGGCCCACACACCTCTCTTGTCATGTCTCTGGCATTGCTGCACCTCAGACCAGATGGCAACTTCAAGCAGGAGTCTTTGGGGTCATCTCATACTCAAACCATAACAAGGAACTCTCAGACATTTTTTTAAATTAATAGATACATAACTGTGTGTTCACCTTAGCTTCCTCTTTTTCAAAATGAAGATAATTAGGGTCATTACCAGGATTGTGAGTGAAGCTAAAGCAAACTGACATTTGTAGATCATTTAGACAGCAACTGAACATATTATAATACAAAATCAATACTTATTATGTAAGAAATAAAGTCATAGTGAAAAATAATATATGGCCTTATATTAGGTAGTATAAAAATTTATTCTTTTAAATTATATTCAATCCATCTTGTAATTAAGTATTATTATTTTTTATGTATTTTAGTATAGGGTATCACCATTCAGATCAGACTCATAGTGATCTTCCTATTTTCAGTCTATCAAGGGCTGGGATTACAGGCACTCACCACCTTGCCCATTCTCAATCACGGTCTCAGCTCACCTTTGGGAGGGTCGGAATGGCATGTAGGGGATCAAACCTCAGTCTGTGCCTACCTAAGCAGGCACTTCAGTCTGCTGAACTATTTGGCTGGCCATTAAGTACTTTTTTTTTTTTTTTTTTTTTTTTTTTTTTTTTTTTTTTTTTTTTTTTTTTTTTTTTTTTTTTTTTGTCTTTTTGAGACAGGGTCTCACTATGCAGTTCAGGCTGGCCTTAAGCTCACTTTGTAGCTCAGGCTGGTCCTGGTCTCGAACTCACAACAATCCTCCTGCCTCAGCCTCCCAAGTGCTGTTATTTTAGATATATGTAGGTACCTAAGCAGACACATGTCCACACAGCAAACACTGGAATCCATGGTGAGAAACTATTGCAAAGGTTCCTTACATGGAGAATAACACATTGCTTCTGTCTTCAGAAATTTCATGTGACAAAGGACATTTTTTAGGGGGAAAATTGAGCCAAAAACTAGGAATGGGTGTACGTCTGTGTAATATGTCTTGAAGTTTATATTTTAGTTGGATGGGTTATTGGCTTAGTAGGTAACAAAGAACAATATTAGTTGTTAAAATATACATGTTCTCAAACTAACACTTTTTTTTGTAGTATCTCAATGGCTAACGGGTTTAAAGCTTTTTGACTTTGCTAATATCTATGATTTTTAAGTTTTTCTTGATAGATCTTTTTTGTATCTCTGACAGCAGAGTGTGATTTCTATGCGTAGGTGCCAAGAGAATATCTGTCCATCCTGTGGTTTCTCCTTCATTAGTGACACGACAACGTAAACAAATTTATATCTTTCAAGATTATCCTTCTATTCTACAGATCTGTTGCTCATTTTCCACCCATTTCTAGAAACTGTATAAACTTCTAGAACCATTTATGACTCACTCCAAAGTGACTTTTGCTTTGGAAAAAAAGTTTTATTTGCATATAAATTAATTCTTCACTCTACTTCTTTCAGAATACTTATTAAACTCCACCAACCATATATTTCTCACAAAATCTGCCATCAACATTTGCTCATCTAAAAAGTGTCAAAAAATAAAAGCCCATGTTCAATATTCTAAAACTAATCCATTAGCTTTTAAAAACTTCAATCCAGGCTTAAATTAATCAGAATTTTTAAACAGAATACCTTATTCTTTAAATAGTTTCAACTACTTTTGCACAATGTAACTTTCTTGAAGCTAAAAAAATTAAATAATGTTGTCATAGAAATATTATATTTAACAATATTTGAGTACCACTTGCATTTTAAATGCTAGAAAGTGATTAGATAGAAAAACATATTTGAAAATTTAAAAATATGTATTTGATAATTAAATATATTTTTAAATTTTCAAATACATATATACATTTGACAATTATATATGCATGTATATGTATATAAAGTAGTAGTAATCTTAATATTATATAATTCCCATTTTCTATATTTTAACATTAAATAATTAGCAATATAATTCAAATTTTGAAAATGATATTTATAATTAATAAAATGATTCTGAAGTTTAGTGAGTAAAATCATCATAGAATAAGTAAAGTATACACATCTTGTATAGGCTTATTAAACATTTTTTCCTATAGAGAAAAATAATGAATAAATGTTAAAACCATAGGTTTCAGAAGTTTTGGAGTGTTTTCACGGACATTACAAAGAGGCATTGTTATATTTGAAGGAAATTGTTCTCCTAGAACATGGATACATGATTTAATTTTTTATTTGAAATTTTTTTAATGTATTTGGTGCAGGCTCTAGAGGCTCTCACTACCCAGATTGAACTCATAGCATTCCTCCTATTTTCAACCTCCCAAGCTCTGGGATTACAGGCACCATTTAATTTTAAAACACCTTATCTTGCTTGAAGTGTCTCATAGGCCTGAGAAGACGGAAAAGGATGCCCCTGAATTCAAGGAAACAAAATCAAAGCTGTTATGATTTAAAGCTGTGCAGATTTTTGCACAAAGATGAACAGCATATCTGAAGGTGATGAATGTGAGATCATAGAAATGTGTAAATCACTTCAAAATTTGGATTTTCTAACAATTTTCACTTGATTCTTAGAAAGATAAGTCAGAAAAATAACAGGGAAAGTTCAATTATTTTTTGTGAAAAGCCCTCTTTGGATATACCTGAGTTGCCTTTATTTATTAGGTTATATATCATTAGTTTTTGTTTTGAAAATTGATGCTAGAAGTTGAATGATAGTTAACATCACATGCAGTGAAAAATCATTTTTCTATTCAGAGTATAGAAATATTTTATTTATTGGGCCAGCCAGATAGCTCTGTGAACTAAAAGTGCTTGTTTAGGCAGAGTGCAACAGCCAAGGTTTGATCCCCAGCATGCCATGCTGGCCTCGCCCACCAGGGGATTGAGACTGGGCATGGTGGCTCACACCTGTAATCCCAGAGCTTGGAAGGCTCAAAACAGGAAAATCACTGAGTCCAATCTATGTAGTGGGACCCTGTAGGCTCTGTACACCCTTTGCTGAATGCATAAAAAAGTAGTTTATTTATTTATTTATTTATTGAAAAACCACTGTGTTTTCTTTGCTAGTGTGGCTGGTCACAATTTTGCTTTTTTTAATTTTTTTTTTTATGATGAATGATATATATTCCTTAAGTAATATGTTTTTACTTAAGAATTCTTTTAAATAAAAGGGAAGTATCTTCAGGCCTGGAAGCAATATGGCATCTCCTCACTGTGGCGTGAAGTTGGTTTTCCTTGACTCCAGGAAAAGGCCGTGCATTGATTCAGGACTGGAGCCTCAATAAGACCACACGCCGGTCTTTGCAGTTCTGAGGATTGAAGCCCAGGTGCTTTTGATGCTGCTTCTTGGCAGGAGTGGAGTAGAGGCCTTTGCTGTGTGGGGGTCGAGGCTGGGGGAGTTATGGAACAGAAGCATGAATCTCTACTTTTCCTCCACAGACAAGCAAGCCCTCTCCTGCCACTTAGGCTGCCAAGACCTTTGTTGACCTTACTTTTGGCTCTCCATCATTGATTTTCCATGTTATCAACTTTAGCCTAAATTCTAGAACACAGATGACCACAGGAAAACAGCGGACATGCCTGTAGCATGCTGTGTCCTGAGGCTCCCAGGCAGTGCTCCTGGGCAGGTCCTATACTTATTTATTTATTCCACATCTTTGCTTCTGTCAAGTCCCTCATCATGCCAGAGCTAAGGATATCTCAAAGTGAATTAGACAGAGATGATTACCAGATGTCATAGTTAAGATGAGACAGACTTCAGCCTTTGGAAAGATTCAGAGGTATTCAAATATGCTTAAATAAGTTTGAAAAAATGAAAACCAAAAAATTGACCAAAGAAATAAACATGTAAAGAAGAATCAATGAGGCATTTACAACAAAAATATAGTGCAAAGAAAATCTAGGATAGTTGCAATAGAGTAAGAGATGGAAGAGTTAATGAACTAGAGAGGACACCTTAGAAATTGCTTATTTCAAGCAGCAGAGAGAAACTGATGCAAACAGCTCACAGGAGTATAACAAAAGCTTCAGAACTTATGACACACCAGTTTTGGTTGAAGAGAAAGGGAACGTGCATGACTAAAAATGCATGCCAAAGAACAATAGCTGAATGCTTCGAAAATCAGGCACCAATATCTGAACATGATAATTCTTGTAATATGGGTCAGAGAAAGACATACAATATCAATAGAGGCACTGGGGACAAAGCTCGGTGGTCTATGTACCTGTTTGGCAAGTGCAAGGACCTGCGCTTGACTGCTGGTACCCTGTGCTGTGCCAGCCCTGTAACCCTGGGCACCATGTGGACCACAGAAACTGGGCATGGTGGTGCACATCTGTAATCCCAGCACTGGGTAGGATGAGACAGGACGATCCAGAGATTATCCTGTTCAGAGATGAACAAATCAGTTCTGCAGAATAGCTCTGTATAACAAATAGATCTTGGGTTCTTAAGGAACACATTATTTTTTACCTACAAAGGAGTAAAATGTCCTCTGAGCTTCATAGTGAGACTGTGTACCAAATAAATAAATAAATAATAAATAAGATACTTTTAAGAAGCATAACAATAGAAAATGGTCATAGTACATAAAGGGAGGTAAGTTTCAACACTACGATCAAATAGGAACATGGTGACTCAATAGAGCGACTGTAATGACAGTGTATATAATGGAATAATATACAGCACCACTCAAAAAATCCATGAAAAGCAATCTTCAGCGATATCACAGGTGAACGCTGAAGGAATCTAGAGAAGGTTCTAATAACCACAGACAGGGACTGTATACACGCAGAAACAGTAAAGGAAAAACAAAAACTCAACAGAAAATGGGAAGATAAAGTGGTTGCCTTGACTGTAACATAACAATATGTTAAATATCAATGAATGAATATTCTATTTAAATGGTGTAATTCCCTACCTAAGATGTGACTCTATTGTATTATATGGAACAAGTGACACAGAGAGGGTCGTCAAGAACAAAACCTTGCGAACCTCAGCCTCTAGTGCATGTCTGGACAGCCTTTTCAGTTCCCATTCCCCAGAGAAGGTCTTTGGACATTTGTTTTTATTTTCCTGTAATGAGGATAGCAAAACAATTATCTGTGAAAGAAGTACAGTTCAGGATGGTATTAGTCCTCCATCCATGCAATTTAACAAGAGGATTATTTCCATTGTACATTCCATCATATTCTTCATTCCACTATCATTATCATTATTACTGCTATTACTGGCACTGGGGATCCAACTCAGGACTGAGGCTTGCTGGGCAGGCATGCATGATGCAGAGCTCCCTCCTTTGCCTCCCTCTATTTTTATTGGGCCAAATTCTTCCCTTGCTTGCATTCCTATCGTACCTATTAACATTGCAGTCTGACTGCCTACTTCATTAGTCACTGTGCCACAGACGCGAATTGTTAAATATTAACGAATCATGCTCTGCAGTGCCCAGGCCTGTGTCTGACCCACAGCCATGACTTGATGTAGGCATAGTGGTGTGGCTGAGTAGGAAGCAAAGGACAAGTCATCGACTCCTGGAACCACCCTGGCATCACCCACATGCGATTCTTGTCAATGTGTTCTTTTACCTTCAGCCCTGCAATTCCAAATACGGTGTTGCCAGGAAACAAATTTGGACGGTTAACAGTTCTGCAGAACAAGTGGATCTTGGCTTCTTGAGGAATACGTTATTTTTTTTTACCTACGAGGGGGAGAAATATACCACTGGTATATTTGGTCCGTCATACATTTATGGTACTTTCTGTTGTAGCAGTTCATTTATCTTAATAACACGGATTATATTTAGTCCTACCCTTTCTCTTATATCTTTTTATTTCAGGAAAGAGAACAGTAAAGATAAAAAAAAAAGACTGTAGAGAAAAGAGGTGAATAAGAAATCCCTGTACTTTCTGCCTGTATTTATTTATTATTTATTAGCAGAACCAGGAATTGAACTCAGGCCTTTGTGCTTGCCAGGGAAGGGCTTATTCCACTGAGCCATCTCCCTAAGCCCCTGCCTTAGGGAGGCCAAGTTCTTACATGTACTTGATTTTCTAAGTTTTCAGTGCTTAGTGACATTTATGATTTCTGTCTTTGTCTCCTTGAGGTCACTGTGCAATGACTCTAGCTCTCTTATTCAGGAAATAGAGAACAAGGGAAATACCTTTATGCATGATACTAATATATGTATCAGTATAATAGGACTATTTATCATTTGATACCAAAATGCCTATTAAGTATATTAAATTATTCTGCTTTAGCAAGGTAAGCACAGGAAGACATTTTAGAGTGATAGAGACATTTTGTAATTGTTTATTGAAATCAACTGGTAACAGAGAACAAAAATATATGTGTATTGTGGGAAAATGTTTAGATTTTAAAAACTTGTGCATTTTAACCAAATCTTTTCTTTCGATGTTAGCAATGAAAACTGAACCATTGCTCCAAATTTGTTTTCTCATTGTTATGAACTTGTTACCCTCACCCAGCTGTACTGGCAGATGGCTAGTGACTTCTTTACTACAATACCTTCAGTTACTGCCAAGTATAATTCCAAGGGATTTAGGGTTTTCATAAATACAACTGTGATGTGCTAACACTAACATAACATTAGCAAGGATTTTGAGTCTTTAGTACATAGTATATTTTAACTTGATAGCCTTATCAATGTACTTGGAAAATACAGCTTCAATTGTGTTGTTATAATGCCACTAGGATACTTACTAAATGGTAATCATAAATCAATAAACAGGGGTGAGAAAAGAGGCAGGGGCTGTAGTAGCTAGCATCCTAGAGAATTAATCTTAAGCTCAATGCTTGATGTTTTCAACCATCCCTAGAATGATGAAACAGAATGTAGAAAAATTATGTTGTTAGACTACATGACATACACATAGGTTTCACCTTGAATAAAACAATTACAATTCAATGTGTCCTATATAAAGATAAAAGCAAATGCATGACTTGCAGAGTGCAGGTGAAGATCGCATGGGGTGAAGCAAAACCCCAATAAATTCAAAGTCATTGTTGGTTTTGAGATAGTGTAAAAGGAGAGAAACACATAACGAGGTTGGGAGGAATGTATTATTGTTATTAAGGGCACAAAATTTTTCCAAGCCAGACTGATTAGACCATTCAAAGGAAAATGAGACTTGTTTGTTCTTAAGTCACGTCTTGATCAAGGTAATATTTTGATTCATAAACATATTGAATAAAATATAATGAATAGTATATAAATAAGATTCATATATATATATATATATATATATATATATATATATATATATATATGCAAAAAAAACATGTGGAACAGAGAGGAAACACTGGCTTCCCCTATTTCATTTCAGGCCCTATCTAAAAATATGCCAAGTATTTAAGAAAAAACAATCACCTGTATGTGAATGAAAAAGCAAAATGGTGATCCCAGAAAGTAGGGGAATGGAAGGAGATTGCATTCAGGACAACTTAGGCTCCACAGTGAGCACTGATGTGCACTAATGGGTGAAGGAGTGAGGTTAGGATCTCAGGTTACAGACCGAGGTAGGTGGTAGACTCTGGTTGCCACAGAGAGCTCTTGGGAAAACCTTTTGGGTGTCCTGTCTGTTTGTATGCCTTCCTGCAAGGTGAGTGCTGAGGCCCTGGAAAGAAAAGCAACCTAGTGCAGTTCACACTAATAAGGAAACTGTGGGAACAAGGAAGGGAAGGAGAACAGAGTGATTAGGAGGAATAGTGTACCAAGACGTGCACACTTGGAGGAGGCCAAGTGTCTTAGCGTATTGGAGACACCTGGTAATAAGTCACACCCTCCAGTGATCATGGCAGTCAGGATTTAATACAGCCATCACCAGTGCAAAGCTCAGTCATGAGACTGAATGGTCAATTTGTCTTCTTGGTGGGACATCAACCATCTGCTAGAAAAATTTCTTACCATATTCTGTAATTGCAATTTCACCAGAACACTACTAGCTTTTTCAGCATATGGTTTGTTTACAACATAAAAAAGAACACATAAATGGTGTTGGAAACACTGGCTTTCCACATGCCAAAGGCTTGCAATAGATCCTTGCCTATAACCATGCACAAACTATACTCCAAATGGACTATATTAAAACATTTAAATATGAAAAATGAAACATTAAATCTTCCGTAAGAGAAAGTAGATAGAAACCTTAAGGCCATAGGGTAAGTACACAGTTCATGGACAAAAATCAAACTGCCTGGTAAATACTTCAAAGACCCAACAACTGAAATATCTTCTTTATGAAAATTTCCTGCATGTTAAAATAAATCATCAACACAGTAAAAATAAAACCCATAAAGTAGGAAATAATTATAGCAAACTGTCCTTCAGACAAAGGACTTCTATCAAGAACATAAAAAGAATTTTTAAAAATCAGGTCTCTAAAATTGAAAGCCCTAATCCAAAAATGGTTGTCTGAGATGGGTAAACACTTCACAAATGAAGAGCTACGTAGGGCAAATAAATACATGAAAAAGTGTTCACCACTGTTCATTTAAAAGATTCAAATTGTAACAACGCTGAGATCTTACACTAGAAAGAATGGCTGTAGTCAAGAAGCCACCCAATACCAAATGCTGGAGGGGCTGGAGGGATAAAGGAAATCTTCTCCACAGTGGGTGGGAGTGTAGGCTATGGAAATCAGCATGGAGAACCCTGGAAATTTAGGATTGGAGATCTCTTTCAAGCCAGTTATTCCCCATGAGGTATTGTTCGAAAAGAACTGAATTTAACATACCATAGAGATACATGTGCAGCCCTATGTACAGCAGCACAATTTGTGATAGCCAAATCTTAGAAACAAGCAAAATGTCCATCCACTGAGATATAAATTAAAAGATACAGTATTCTTATGCAATGGAGTATTATTCAGCAATAAAAAAAGATAAATTTGAGGCTTTTGTAGATAAATGGATGCAGCTAGACACTATATTGGTAAGTGAAATAAGTTGCAGATGGATTTTTTTGAGGGAAAGGGCAGTGCGGGCTGCCTGAAGTGTGGTCGGGTGAGGTTGTGCAGCTGGGGGTTGAACCTGACTAAGTCTGCCCAAGCAGGCAATGTAAACAACTAAGCGGGCCTACAAGCCCTGCTAAATGAAATAAATTAGATCAACGTGTGAAAATATCACAGTATCTTACTAGTGTGAGAACCTGAAAGAGTAATTAATCTAAAGGCACAACAGGCTATGAAAGGGAAAGAAATTGTTCAATTGGAAGCAAAAACTGGGATGAGGAAGAAGACCAATGAAAGAAGGGAAAAAGATGTACTTAAGTGTATTTGAAAAACGGTTTTGAGAATTGCATTGTGGAGTTCTGCTGGTCTTATAAAAGGAGCAGTTAATTCTTAATTTTGTTTTTACTCTGATTTATTTTCCACTTTTGAATTTCTTATAACTTCTTTGTTATTTTTGTCTAACTCAACAAGTCTTGCACATTTATATCTGGTAATCTGAACAACTAGTTTGAAGATAGCATCATTTAAACATCATTAATAACAGAAACCATTGTTGAGTTACTATTACTTTAGTGAAATCGTATCATTTCTAATGCTTTTTCTACCACTATTATGTATTCTTTAAAAACAAGTGAATAAAAACAAATAAATAAATAAATTGAACAAATTAACCACATACACATTACATATGGTAAGTTAGTGTGTTTGTAGTCATTTTCAAATATGTGATTGAATTGGTTTTCTCCAAATATCAGGTGATTCCTAAAATTGTCATTTAAAACAGGCCACAGATCTCTTAAAATATGGACCTATAACTTGAATATAAAAGAAGGAAAGAATAACAAAGATAACAAATAGTTGTTTAAAAAGGAGTTTTCAAAATGTGCAGATAACAGGCTGGTTAAATAGCTCAGCAGACTAAGCACCTGGGAGCACAGGAACCAGGGTTCGTTCCCAGGCACCTCAGTCTGTGCAGGCCCTCCCCACAGGCCTGCTGAGCCAGCCATCAAGCCTGGGTGCCGGGGCTCACCTGTAATCCCAGCAACGGGGAGGCTGAAAACAGAAGGACTACCATGAGCTCAAGCTGTGCAGTGAGACCCTGTACAAAAAACAAAACAAAAAAAAGTTTAAGAAAATGTGGATAATTATAAGCATCATATTTAGAGAAATTTTTGTCATCTAAATGTTCATCAGAGAATAAATGCTAAAAATTAGTAATCGTGTAAATTTAAAAGCAAAAGATTCACAAAATCCGAAGAAAGTAGTAAGCAGATAAGAAAGAAATGTTCCAAGAGACAGAAAACTCATTGCAGGTGTTACAAGGAGAACTATGATGATTCAGAAGAAGTGATTACTGATGGAGAGTTGATGGTAATCTGAGAATGTGTTAAAGTTGAACAGAGGGAGCAATTTCAGTAATGAGGCTTCACTAGAGACTGGTTGGAGCCATTAGAGGAGGAAGGGAGGATAGGGATGATAACACAGAAAGGGAGAGGTATTTCCAGGCTTGGCTGGGAGGGATGGTGTCAGGGCCCCCTGCTGGCCCTTGACCTGGAACTGGAACTCCTGGGAGAGTTGGTGGTGAAAGCATTCTTGAAAGGAGCAGTTTAGATAGGCTGGGGGGGGGGGGGCAGCAGCTGCACTCCACCAAGGAAGCCACCTGGGCACGAGGTAGGTTGATAGTGAAACTGTGTGCATGGGTGATGCTTCCCCTGCATGGGAGAGATCCCGTGGACATCCCACATGGAAGAGCACTGAAGCGAAGAGAGAGAAAAAGAAGCACTTCAGAATCCACAAAAGAATGTCCTTGCTTCAGAGTTTTTGGACAGAGAGGGAAAGAGAGAGAGAGAGAGAGACAGACAGAGATAGAGATAGAGACAGAGAGAGACAGAGTCAGACAGAGGCACAGAGACAGAGACAGAGACAGAGACCCAGACAGAGATACAGATGGATGAAGTAAGAAAGACACGGAGGCAGAGAGACAGAGAGATTCTAGCATCACAACAGGACAATGACCCCTGGATTTGGAGTCAAGAGGCAGCAGAAGGGTAGGTAGCATTAATAAGAGCAATAATCACTGAAAGCAGACACTACAGAGCTCATAAGCACTGATAAAGTTTGCTTCATGTTAATAATAACAAATTTGTAAAAGTTTAAAATAAAAAAGAAAAGGCAAAAGAGAAATGAAAATAGAATCAATTGTGAGATAAAATTATAGATATATGGTCATAGAAAAAATTCATCAATACATATACAAGCACATAATATGTTTCAATGTCTAGAGGAAACATGTAACATTAATTCATGGGGTAATTGAAGGAATCAAAGCAATGGCTTGAAGGGTCTAATAAATCACTGGATATTGATGGACAGGTGCAGCATGCCAAAAGCTTGCTCCACGATCAGGGAGGGCTCTTGGTCCCCAATTCACCTTAGGATAGATTCACCCTCTTTTTTCTGTACCAGGGACTGAATTGAGGACCTTTCACTTGCCAGGTAGGCACTTATGCCACTGAGCTATCTCCCTGGCAGGATGGCTTTATCTTAAAAGAAGGAATTATCTAAACTTATTATAAAATCATTCAGTATTGATGCACTCTTTCAACACTATCTTATCCACAAAAATATCTGCAGATGCCAACATCCTTCGAAATATCAGGGTAAGGAATGCAGAATGATTTAAACAGAAAACAAAATTAATTCAAAACACTTCAGAGTGTTTAATATATTACAATTAAATTCAGATAACAAAAGGAAAATAAGATTGCTGGACCATTAGAAAACTTTTACAGCCCCTCCCATCCAGCCCATGCTCAGGCCAGGCTATGTGGGGGTGAGCTCTTGCAATCCCCTAGGTGATTAGAACTCTGTGTATCGAGACGAGGTCCTTGAGTGAGTCCTTGTGCCACATTCTCGGGACCCTTTCTGCCCCTGTCTCTTGCTCTCTCAGGAAACCTCCACCCTTCCTATCCAGCCCAAGCCCTGGCCCAGCTAGTATGGGAGAGCTTCTGGGCTCCCCTGTGCTCCCTTGGCCAGGGGCACAACAGAGAGGCACCACAGGTTCACTGTTGCCACTGAGGGACACAACTGATTCACTTCCAAGGGCTGAATTAAGCAAAAGTAGCTGCATATTTAGCCTAACTATTCTGTGTATACAAATATAAAATGGTCTTTCTTTTGTATCCCCTTTTTTCATTTAGTCCTGTCAGAGATGGGCATTCTATTGGCATTCAATTATTATAGATGTCTGAATTCAGTAAAACACTCCAACATAATCCGACAGCCCATAATAGTAGTGGGTTTTCCACAGAAAATTATGACAGTTTCATTGATGCAGATAGATGGATCAAAGGTAGGTAATATACTTGAAATGAAACTACTGAGAAATTGCTTTCAAATATCTTGTGTACCTACATAATTACTGAAAGAATTAACATTAAATTTAAGAGTATCATACAGGAAACATTATCAGAGTTTCTAGTTTCCAACTACTCAAATCCTTCCCAAAGATATTAAAAAGAAAAATTTTTAAAAACTAAACTATTCATAGAGATGAATGAAAGAATAGGGTATAGAAAACGCAAAATGTACATTTTATGTTATTTTATTTTTTGTATTTTCGAGAAGGGACTACAGGTTTTTCAGGGTCTCACTACTAGATTTGGTATGTGGTGATCTGCCTGTTTACAGCCTCTCAAGAGCTGGGATTACAGGTGCGCTCCACCAAGCCCAGTCTCAATCGCCTTCTCAGGGTGCCCTGTTAAATATTAAATATATTTACAAAGCCCTATAAATCACATGTAGTGCATACTCTGTGGAGAATGAATGTACTGTTATGTGCAAGACAAATTTTCAAATAAAGCAAAAATTTCTATGCAGGCTTAAGTAAAGCCTTTGAATGAAACTTTGGCCAAATGTTTTCCCAATTTCAATGGAAATACAGCTGCCAGGCAAAGAAAATGCTAAAATGAAAACCTGAGGAGGGTTTGATGCTGCAAAACAAGTCTTATCTGAGGAATAAATTGGAGGAATTAAATAATTGGATACATAGGAACTTAAAGCTGAGATCTATTTGGAATTATTTGACTAAAGTAAATTAATTGAAAATAAAAGCAAATCACCAAAGGATGCTGAAATAATACCTCATCCTTACATTAAAAATCAAATAAATGGACCGGACCTAATGTAAATTTTAAGGCAGAGAGATTGAGAATTTACTTTTTTTTTTTTCCCTAGGTGGAACTGGGGATTGAACTCAGGCCCTTGAGCTTGCCAGGCAAGTGCTTATTCTACTGAGCCACCTCCATGGCAGAGAATTTAGTTTGAAACACCTTGGGCAGCAGGGAGAGACTTCTATGGGGTCTGATTTTATTTTATTTTAATTTTGGGGGGTCTTGGGGATCAAACTCAGGACTTCCCACTGAGCTGTCTCCTGGCTCATGCATGGCTTATTTTCTTTAAAAAATATAAAGAAAGAGCAAAATAAAAGACCATACTGTGAAGACGTCGGGAGATGGAGCTTTACTCAATTGTAAAGAGCTTAAGAGATAGGGGCCAAGGCGGTAAGAAAGGAGTGAAGACGCTCAGACTTTATACAAGAGACTTGAACAACATGCGGTAATACCAAAGGAAAATCTGTTTAAGCTGAAAAGAATCTTCACAAACACATTGCAAATAAGTTGTAAATATGATTTTTGAATTGAGATGGAAGTCATAAAATCTATCAGACAAAGTTTCAAGTAAAATATAGCAATAACACATAGGAATCATTCATAAAATACAAAAATTAAACGAAAAGGGAAAAATTTCCTGAAGACATTTTAAAATGGAAGAAAAGTGTACAGTAAAGCTACTTTTAACAGTTTTCATTACTAATGAGGAAATAAATTACAACCAATAGATTATTAAATAATATGCAATCTGATAGAAAAATGTTGGAAGTCTTGGAAGTGATAGAGCTGCTGTTTTATGCTACAAAGAGTTGCTGCCACTTTTCAGAAGCAAGACTGAAAGAACGAACATTCACACATGACATGTGTAGAGATGCTTAACTTGACAGTGAAGGGAAACACTCTGACACCATTTGTAAGAGCCAAGTACTTGAAATGAGTGAAATTTTCAATATTTCATATCAAAGAATAAATTTATGTAAGTACAACTGTAGCTGCAAAATGAATAAATTATAGAAACAAAAATGAACATGGATGTATGTAGAAAACTATTTGTTGTATGAATAATGCCATGTGCATAATATACCTCATGAATGCGCATTTGTGAGATAAAAATAAATCTATGAGTATGTACATAATGCGAAGCATAAATATATAAAAGGTGAACATGTACACTACACAGAGCCACACATGGTTTCTCTGGTTATGTTAAATAGCAAAACTGATATGACATTATTTTGCTAAATCTGAGAAAATAAGAATCATATTTTAGATGTATTTATTTTTTAAATAACTTATCAAGAAATAGCAATGAGACAGTTTCAAAATTGATTAGTAGGATAGTTTCACTAATCAACACATTGCATATTGTTGTCTTCCTAGTGGTTATTCACTGTATGAGGTACAGACAAGGTATCCTGTCCACAAACACTATTAGTACAAATCTTTCTTCTTTTTAATGAAGAGAAAGTAGCTGTATATCTATCCCATTTTGAGTATATAGATACAAATTGGTCCTTCATTTGTATCCTCCTTCTTTGTTCAGTTCCATCAGAAATAGGTATTCCATTGTCATTTAAATATTGTAGGTACGTAAATTGAGCAAAATATTCTAATGTAGTCCAGGAGTCCAGAATAGTAGTGGGTTATACGTAGGACTGGAGATGTCAGAAGTTGCTGATTGAGCAGTTTATAGCTCAGCATATTAATATGGTGTTACTTTTTATACTTCATTTTTATACTTTGCTGCTGGATGATTAAGTACAAGATAAAGCAAGATGAATATAAGAAGAAATATAACTTTTCTATCTGATAAGGTCAGTCAAGTCCCCTGAGGATTTATCCTGTAACCCTGCACCACACATTGTAGATCCTTTGTCAGTGTCATCCTTGTGGATAAGTCATGGCCATTGCTTGAACAAATTGCTCTCTGTGAAAGCCTGAAAGAAAGTTTTCTTTCCATGTGACTCTCCTTAGGCGCACTCTACATCATCAGTCACCTTCCTCTATGGCACCATAATCTCCTTGATCAGAAAATTTGGGACACAAGTGAGTTACAGGATGTTATAGTATAGGTTCTCCTATGTCCTGAGTCCTCACTGTCCGTGAAAGGCTAGGGCCAAAATGTTCCACATCCATATTTAAATAAAATATAGAGCCAGGAAGATAGTACAGCACCATACCAGACTACATGGTAAATACAAGGGCCTGAATTCGGCCCCAGAAACCAACAAAATACATAAAACAAAATACACTATACTATACTATACTATACTATACTATACTATACTATACTATACTATACTATACTATACTATACTATACTATACTATACTAAAATGGCTGGATTGAGAGCTCAACATTCCAAGCACCTGCCTGGCAAGCACAAGGACTTGGGTTTGATCCCTGGTGCTTTCTGCAGTGCCTGTCCTGGTCCCGCCACACTGAGCCAAATATCCAGGCCAGGTGAAGTGGTGCATACATGTAATCCCAGCAAGCAGGCTGAGACAGGAGTCTGAGCTGTGGTGAATACATTGCATATTATTGTCTTTATAGCATTTATTCAGAGGACAAGATGCAGACATGATATCTTGTCTAAACAATATTAGTACAAACCTTTCTTCTTATTGAATAAAGAGAAAGTAGCCATATATCTATCCTATCTTGTATATACATAAATGTATATATATATATTTTTTCACAATGATATTTGCATTATATATAACCCCCTTTTTTCGTTTTGTCAGAGATGGGTGTTTTATTGCTATTAGAGAAGTTCTTTTTTGTTTGTTTGTTTTGTTTTGGTAAAACTGGGGATTGAACTCAGAACCTTGTGCTTGCCAGGTAAGCACTTATCCTACTTGCCATCTCCTCAGCCCCCAAGAAGTTGTATTTAGAGAAGTCTCTAAAGAATCTTTTC
Organism: Ctenomys sociabilis; assembly: GCA_004027165.1. Taxonomy (NCBI): domain Eukaryota; kingdom Metazoa; phylum Chordata; class Mammalia; order Rodentia; family Ctenomyidae; genus Ctenomys; species Ctenomys sociabilis. Next base: position 34,003 of record PVKA01019758.1, read on the forward strand.
ATACTTGATGCCAGTCCAAAGATTGTGGGTACTTGAATTCAGCAAAATAACCCAATATAGTCCAAGAGTCCATAATAATAGTGAGCTATCAGCACATCTATAGTATATGTACCTTTCTTAAATTTCATTGATTTTGCTCCATTATTCTGTGTGTTTACACTAATAGAGACATTGTTCATGATAAGTGTGTTTTTGGCTACAAAATATTCTCTATTTCTCCACTATTGCTTATAGTCTATTTGGTTTGATATTAAAATTACCACTTTCTCATGATTTGTATTCACATTGAATATTGTTTTGTGTCTATAAACTTAAATTGTGTCATTTTTATAGTGCACTTTAAAATAACATGTATGTAGATCATGGTTCATGGTGTTACATGCAATAAGCTTACTTCAATTGTCATTTCCAGACCATTTATTATTTCAACGTAATTTTTGATATAAATGACATATACAGAAGCCAGCACAAACTTGTACACACTTTAGAAGTTCACCAAATTCAAAAATGGAAGCAGGTGGCCATCAGTTGAGCATGTCTCAATCGTAGAAGCCAATGGTAACTCGTATGTCTGACACTCATGATGCCTGGATAAATTTCCTATTAAAATATTTATTTATTTTATTTATGTTATTTTAAGTACTGGGGATTGAACTCAGGACCTTATGCTTGCCAGGCAAGTGCTTATTCTACTGAGCTATCTCCCCAGCCCTAAAATATTTATACAAGTCTTTCTTTTCCTGATTTACACATTTTTGGTGGACATCATATATATTTGTGTTTGTTTAATTTTTGTTTGTTTGTTTGTGTGTTCCTATCTATGCTTTGCTTTTTCAGGTTTCCTTCCCTTACTCTGTAGGGAGCATTGACTCTGCTTCTAGACGCCTATTTTCATGTCATTTCTTTTGTAATCTACCTCTTTAGTTTTGCTATCTGTGCTTATGTTTGTGGCCTCCGGCTTCCTACGGGTAGAAGAGGCAGTGCATTAAATGCATGCCTGGCAAATTCTATTACTTTTAATAGGATTAGGAGACTTAGAATAGCATGATTTCTACTATCATCCAACATTTTCGGTTCTTATTATTTCACATTATGAAAAGCCATGATACCCCAGAATACAATGTTCACTTTGTTTTAAGTGGTCAATACTGTTCCTCCTTATGGAAATGTATTGCCTAACTGTGTCTTTGTGATGTAATATTTAAAAGTACTTCATGTTCACTAATTCTAAAAGTTTTCCTCTAGCATTTTGCACTTAAATGTGCACTGGAAACAAAAATCAGACTCTCTGCAAAAAAAAAAAATTCAATTTCAAGGGATACTTGTGTGGATTTCATACATTTTTTCTGTCAATCTAAGGCTGTATTCACTCCCCATTGTAGGACCAAATAACTGATAGAACAGAGGGATGAAGAGGTTTAGTTGTCTGGTGATCTTTGAGGATTTCTCTCCTAGCTAGGTGGTTTCAAGGCAAGGGAAATGTATGAGATGCCCGTGGTAGAGCAGAGCTTCTTTGTTCATGGTGGACAGGAGGAAGAGCACAGGAATGAGCCAGAGAAGCCATGTGTGGCCATGCTTCAGAGATGCTTCAGATGCTTCAGATGATGCAGAGGTGTGCTTTGCTAATCCTTTGCATGGTTCTTCAGCCAACAGAGAACAGGTACACTTAACCATAGAAACATTTGCAAGATCTTATTCTGTTTTTCTCCTAATTTTCATCTTTTTCTAATGTGAGGTTAGTCTTTCTTTTTATTTTCAGTCCCCTGGTTATGCTTACTTTTCCTTTGGGTTCTTTCAATGACTTATTTCCATTATCTGTTTTTAAGATTTTGATTATGACTTTCTTAGTGTCACTTTTGTTTTACTTACTCTGTATGACAGTTGGTGAGTTTACCGGATTTTTTTGTTTTTGGCAGAACTGGAGATTGAACTGAGACCCCTGCACTTGCCAGACAAGCACTTATTCTACTGACCCATCTCCCTGGCTTCCATTGGTTTTGAAAACTAAGCAGCTATTATATCTCCAAATATACTTCTGATCTTTTACTCTGTTCCATCCCTTCAAACACCAAGTATACATAGGATTTGGGTTCTATGATTTTTTTTTTTTGTCATTCAAGATGTTTTTAATTTTTGTTTGTTGACTTTGCTTCATTTCACTATTGTCAAAAATTTTAATATGCATTAATTAAAAGATGAACAATGATATGTGTGTTTTCAAAATCATGTCTCTTCTTTTACCAGTCTGCTAGTGGTAATATAGACCATAGTTTACCTGTGTTGTCATTGCTGTTAGATTTAGTTCTTCCTAGGGTTCAAATGCTTTGAATGAAATTAGTATCCACACTTTACCTAAGGTTACCCTGAATGTCCATGGGTAACCTTATTTTCCTGCCCTGTTTTCAGCTTTTATAGCTCCTACACAGCAGCACTCTGAAAGGGCTTCTCTTTCTTTTTACAAATTTCTTAATAAGCTGTCCAATATAACATTTAGACTTCAACAGAATTCAGAAACTTGAGCCTGCCCACAATCCCTATCACAGGAAAACTCTACTTCCTGGTCATTGTAAAACTGTTTTTCTAGCCACGTTCTCCTGTGGTAGGTTAGGTGTTTGTTGCTTCAAATCCAAGAGGTTTATTTTCTACAATCCCTAGTCTTTGGACATCAGGCGTGAGGTCTCTTAGTTTTCTTGTCTGTTGTTCCCTGGCAACAACATGATGCTATCTTACTTCAGAATGTTCTTGGCTTACCAAAGGGGTTTGTTCATTTCTCCTATATCAATCAGTTATGCCTGAAGAAAAGCCTGAGAAAAGGTCTTGTGCTATAGTTCTTTCTCTTTTCTTCCTTCTTTCTTTTTTTCTTTTTTTTCCCTCCCTCCCTCCCTCCCTCCCTCCCTCCCTCCCTCCCTCCTTCCTTCCTTCCTTCCTTCCTTCCTTCCTTCCTTCCTTCCTTCCTTCCTTCCTTCTCTCCTTCTTTCTTAGGCTCAGATTTACTTGACACCATTACAGCAGCTCACACCTGGCCTTTGGCTATTTGGAAGAGTTCTACCATCTTACTTCTATCAATAGCAGCGGCCTTTCCAGGGACAGCCTTAACCACAGCTACAGGGCTTGATCTCATGAGGTCCCGCCCCTTGGAAATGTGTACTCTGTCACTTGCATAAAAGAGTGAATTTTGCAGACAATATGACTTTTCCTATTCTTAAATCAGAGTAACACTCACGTGTTCTCCAAAGAAGATGCAGTTGATGTTCTAATTGATAACAGCAAGCACAAACTGACAAACTGATTTCACAAGGAAACTTTTTTCATATTTTAGTTCTCTTAACTTATTATTTTAATATTCAAGTGAGACCAACCAGCAGCTTAGAGTGGTGTACGACAGATGAGATATGACACAGTGTGAAGCATGAAGAAAAATTATGACAGTTGTGCCATTCATTTGTTTCATTTCCAAACTAGAACAGTTACACAGTCACATACTTTGCCCTATAAAGCTTTCTACAACCAGCTCACATGAAACAGTGGATTTAGCTATTGCAGGAATCAGCTGCTTCCTGAATTAGTTCATCTTCTTAAGTCTTTTTTGGTAGGACTGTAAACCCAGAAAAGTTAATGTCTCAAGATACTAAGAAATTTGTCTTTTTTCAAAAAAAGTCTGAGAATTTCAACATTCTGATTAAAGTATTTCAAAATAACTTTTGAGTATATTGATTATTTTTCTTCTCAAATGCCTAGGAAGGACTGCTATTTAGTGTTGGGGAAAATATTATAGTTGGGAAGCACATGTGACTCTTATGCTGCATAGAACCCTAAAATTTGACCATTTTATGTAAGTTCTTAACATATATGGGCCAGTTAATTTTCTATTTATGCACATGATCCCAATAGTATCTGACCTACTTTATTTAACACACATATGGATTTTGCATCAGAGTTTGCTCACAATTTCATTTATAAAATATTTCAGAACTTTCAGGTTCTCTCACAAAAAGTGTTTAACTGTAGCTACAGCAGGAGAGGTGTGAAGAATTGCTACAAATTCATGTTACTCCAGAAATGCCATCAGCTTCCGCATGTGGTTGACACTAAATGTTAGCCTTTTGTCATATTAATCTTTTGTTATAGTTAACACACACATGACTAAAACTAACTGGAGATAGATTCAGGCAGGAAGCTTCTGGGAGTACAGACAAAACTTTCACATTATATTTAGACATGTTACTTAATTTAACTGGTGTGAATTTATGCAAAAACAATAATAATTTTTTTTGTTTTTGATGCATAAAAAGGGTATGAGTTTTATTTCAGAAAAATGTAAAAAATATGAAAGGCATGTACAAAATATATCTATCTCAGCATTAGCAATCTTCAGGGAAAGACATCCAAATTTCTGTTTATTTGTTTTTATTTATTTATATATTTTGTTTGTTTGTATTTTAGGGCATGGTCTACAGGCAGTTGAGGGTCTCACTACTAGATCACACTCATAGTGATCTGCCTGTTTGCAACCTCCCAAGAGCTGGAATTACAGGCACACGCCACCAAACCCAGTCTTAATTGCCATTTTAGTGCTCCTGGATCAAACCCCCGGCTCCTGTGTCTGACTACAGGTGCTTTAATCCACTGAGCTATTTGGCCAGCCCCAAATTTCAGTTTAGAGATAGCATTGTTCTTACTAAATTCTTTCAATGAAAATTGCTATTTATTTATTTGGTACATGGTCTCACTATGCAGCCTAGACTTACAATGATTTTCCTGTCACAGCCCCCCTAGCACTTGGATTACAAGTGTGTGCCAACACATCAGGTTTCAGTGGCCAGCCAGGCTGGCATGGCATATGATACTAGGGATTGAACCTGGGTCCTTGCACTTTCTGGGCAGGTGCTTAGACCACTGAGCTATCTTCCTAGCCAAAAACTTGTTTTAAACATCATTAATTCATACATTTTTCTTTGCAGTGTGAGTCCCAGACCCTACAATAAATCCTTTAAGTATATTATTTATAAAAGCATCTATCAAACAATGCTATTATTTTACCTGAGAACCTAGCCATCCCATATTTGAATTATATTTAAATTATTTCTCCATGTTTTAAGATTGTCTTTTGCTTTCCCAAATGAACAGAAGCTGCTGCTTATAGTGACATTACATTAACTCCTGTTACATTGGTATTGCAATTATTCATGGCACTATTTCACATCCTAGAATTCCAGGTATTTAGAATTTTTTTTCAAATACTTGGAGGCAAAAAACATTAATTCCATATAACTAGATATTGCACAGACACAAAACAACATTATGAATGAAATGGTAAAACGTGCTAGGTGAAATGACCTAGGATTTTCAGAGTTGATTTAACTTGTTTGATGTATGCAAAGGATGTCAAACTCATAGAATTCAAAAAAAAAAAAAAATAGAATGGGGAGATTTTTATGGATTGAGGAGAGGGGAAATTGGAAGTTGCTGTTCCAGAGACATAAAATTACTTGCAGGTGGCTCCATGATACAACACAGTGCAAACCTTACGCACATCACGCATCTCACGATAAGATTTCTTACCCCCCTGAATCTGAAAGGACAGCAACCCCAAGCAGCCTCACACCCATGGAAATTTTTACAGGTGATGGGATTTTGCCCCAGTGAAATATGATCCGTGCTCGTAAACCTCCCATTTCCTCCATCCAGATACATTATCCATGTAGAATTTTTATTTTAACTAAAGTATACTAAAAATATAAAATAAAATGTATAAAATAAAACTTGAAATCCTTTCTCTGGAATCTCTTTAAACAATTGACAAAATGGCACACAGGATATTCTATTGGATTATATAAAATATTTCTTTGCTATATCATGTTTTGAAGACAAGCATACACCACACACACACATTGCAGCCTATAATTGTGTGGCAGAAATCAAGACTCAGGTGCCACACAAATAGAATAAAGAAAATGTGTACAAAAGTGTAAATTGATTTAAAATACATATTTTTACAACTTTTCATGAATATGAAATAAATCATGTGATATGATTTATTTTTATCTATAAATATAAAGGCTAATAATCTTCAAAATGTTTGAAATTTTAAGTGCAAGTTATTAATCATGTTTTAGAAAGATATGAGACATAGATTTATTTAACATTCTCCAAGCATAAATCTTAAATATAAGTAAATAACACAGCCTTACCAAATGTCTCCAAGGAATTAATGATTAATGTAAAACAATCTTAATTCCATTTTTAAAACTTAAAGTGAACACATAAGATGTCAATGTAGTATATATTTAAGTATGTTTATGATTTTTATTAATATTTTAACTCACTTTTATAATAACTATTTTCCTCTGCATAGAATAATGTAATAGTAGACACCAGCACTTAGGAGTGTGTTATGGTGTAACACGTCCACTTGAAACCTACCTGCTTGGGAAGACATTGGTCAGGGAAGTGTAACTACCCCTTGGAGGAGTCCACCAATGCATTCATGGCTTCCTGCATAATGAGGGGTGCCACACCGTGGGAGGTCCGTGGGTCCTCATGACAGGATGGCCTGCTCCTCTCCAGCCCCTTAATTCTCTTTCACTCTGCTTCTTAGTCCCAGGAGGGGAGCAGCCCTCTGCCATGAGCTCTGCATCGAGAGTGTGTGAAACTCTCCCTGAGTCCTCTACTATGCCTTGCCTCGCTCTGCGTGGACCAGCTAGCATTAACCTCTGCTTAATTGTTTTTTTTTTTTCCTTTTTATTGTTTAGGACCAATTTTGCATGCATGTATCTGGTAATCTGAGCAATTAACTTAAAGACAACAATATACAGTACAATAAACATTAGGGACTGAGGATGTAGCTCAGTGGCATAAGCACCTGCCTGGCAAGTGCAAGGTCCTGAATTTGATCCCTGATGCCGCCAAAAAATATTATATATATATATATATATATATATATATATATATATATATATATATATATATATGTAACCATTGTTGAAGTCCTGTAATTTTATTTAGGAAACTTTTGCATTGTTTCTAATGTATTTTTACTATATTTTATTACCTTTAGGAAAAAAGTTCAAAAGAAATTAATCTTTCCTTTTTACATTCCAGATGTTGAGTACTTGGCTCCAGTACATAAAGCTGACACAGAGAGCATGTTGTAGAAGGCATACCCCGTTACCATTTTATAAAATAAATTTTTAAAAGACAATTTCTTTGAATAACTCACTATGGTTGCAGAATGCGGGACTGTGTTGGATTGTGGTGTCGAGTTCAAGCACCTTAGGTAGTTGAATGTCAACGAAGTGCCCACTTTTGACAGGTGTAGACAAAGGAAGGGTTGTAGAAAGAAAAAATCATCCTGTGTGTGTATAGACAGTACAGTTGGGTTAGATAATGCTGTGCTTCTACATAATTCTATGAGAGGCAAGATCTGCACTATTGGTGGTGGGACAGGATATTATGTCGGCTTTTAGTGCTATGGTCATCCACTAGGTAAATAA